>VZTU01022721.1:690100-720037 GCA_013400835.1 Zapornia atra
TCTGAGAAGTGAAGGTTGGCAATTGGAAGCAGGTGCTTGAAAAGAACTCGAAAAGTAGCTGGGGCCAGTTTTTCTGGGCTGAGAGAGATGAAGTACATGTTGTTTCCCTTTCCTGCCTTCCAGGCAGCATATCTTGCAACTGCAGCAGTAAACATAAGGATGGTCATGCAAATATCCTTTCCTAGTAACTGCTCTCCCCATGTGGCTACACGGCCGAGCAATCTCGGCTTTGGAAGTCAGGATTCATTTGGTTGTAGGTGCTTGCTTATCACTGCCCTAGAGTCACCCATCAAAGAACTAGTTACTGCGTGTGCAGTTCTAGCTCGCACTCACTGGGACCTTTGGGCTTCGGCAAGTTTTGCCTTGAATGATGTTTTTCCATCAGACTTCTCGCTACCATCTAGCAGCTCCAGTCTCCTCCCTGAATTCTGTGCCAGGCTCCTTGATTTCATTATGCCTGGGTCAATCCCAGTGTTGCTGTACCCTGCTGCATTCATTTCTATAGGGTATGTGGAGAGTCAGGATGGTTCCACTGTAAAATGTGCAAGCGGGGTCAGAGTTGGGCTTTGCTGCTAAGGTTTGCATAAAAACTGGGGTACATCTCACTGCCTCATTGTTTATTTGTATGGTCAAAACTGTTCACCTCAAGCTGAAGCAAGAGATTGCTTTGAAATGTTTTTTATGCTAGCAGATCTTTGATCAATGACCTGCGAATAAATTGTATAGATTTTTTAAAATCTTTACTGCCCATGCTCTGCAGATGACTTCTATATTTGTCTTTGATACCATTTTTTGTCTAGTTCTCCCTTGGAACTGCTCAGTTTTCTGTACAGTGTGAAGTTGGGTAGATTCAGAAAATGTTCTGTTTTACCTAAAAACCTCCAAAAGCATGAATTTGAAAGAGTAATCCTAAGTGTTATTTTTATTATATTGTTTGGATGATCTGATAATTTGCATTATGCCTCTGGGAGTGCCACCTTTGCCAAGGTGGTTTCTTACCACCCCCCCCCACCTCTTCCAGGTGTCTGACTGCATGCTGGTGAAAGCAGGCAGGAGAGCATGACTTCAAGACTGCCTGAAATACATCATTTAAGACCTGTCATACTGAGCTGGTGTTTTATGCTGAATTACCCATTCCTGGGTAGTAACATTTTATTTGGAACTAAGGCAAGAAATGGATCACCAGCCAGCACCCATCAGACAAGTAGCATTCCCCCCAAATCCTAAACTGTCGCATGGACAGAAGTGATAGTGTATATTTAGGAGACTTTGGATTGTTTGTCTTTTGTTAATTGTGAAGAACATAGCTAAGTCATAAATCTTACTACCATCGTTGCTGTTATAACAGAAACAGGCCGCCCTTTTAGAGTGGTTATTGCCTTTTTGTTCTGTTTTGCATTTTTCCTGGTTAATTTCCAAAAACCTATTGCACCTTGTTGAGATTGCTGTACCATCACTGTCAAAGAGTTGTTTTTTGTGCTTAATATTGGAGGTGCTTTTACACCTAAATGTTGACCTGGAATTTCTGTTCCCTACTGAGAATGAGAAGGCTGCTGTTTGCAGTCAGTAGACACACCTTTCACAGGATGCAACGCCACAGTGACAGCTGAAAGGTGATTCCAGCAGGTAACAAGAACTACGTACACCACCTGCATTGTAACAGCAAGCTCCTATAGAAGAATGGAAGCTGAGGATAATTCATTATGGTGTTAGGGAAGAAATTGTGGTTGCTGAACAGCTCATAAACTGTTGTTGATGGTGTTGTTAGGAAATCGCGGTAATGCTTTGGCCTCAGTGCTTCCCAAAGAGGACACAGAGCCCTGGCACAGGCTGCCCAGGGGGGTTGTGGAGTCTCCGTCTCTGGAGATATTCAAGACCCGTCTGGACGCCTCTCTGTGCAATATGAGCTGGGGAGCTGCTTTGGCAGGGGGGTTGGACCCGATGGTCTCTTGAGGTCCCTTCCAACCCTGTGATTCTATGATTCTGTGATGTTCTACTGTTAGGGGCTCATTGCGTGCTGTACACTGCACTCAGTGGAGATGGTTTTAATCGGGCATTTGCATGGTGTGATTTGTTTCCAATGCTCTCTGTTGTGCGCGGGAGAGAAATTTATTTTAGCAGCTGGAAAACGCACTTGAGCCTGTGGTACACATCAAAATGTGATTTTCCATTTTCTTGCATGCTGATGCCATTTAAAGGCTTTGAATTGCTCACAGCAGTAGATGCTTCTTCTAGGGGAGGTAGAGCGACGTTCCTGTTGTAGGCTCGGTGGGATCTCTGTAGTGCACCCTGCTGGTTTGGCATGCCTTTGAATAAAGGCGTAGACAGGGACAGCACAGACTCCTGCAAACGCAAATAATTATCTGCTCTACGTGAGGCACCGTAAACAGTCATCAGGCACTGGAGCACATGGGAATAAAGACAACACTGCAGCACAGAGAGGATTGACTTTGACCATCGGGGAAAAGCTGTGTGTGCAGAGAACAAAACATTGCATTGGGGACAAGGAAGAAGATTAGGTGGACATATAATCGTCTGTCAATCAAAATGACTGCTACAAAGGGGATAATCTAATAATGTAAGTCTTTTGTGCAGTCTTTGTGTTTCTTTAGAATGCTTAGTATATATTCCTCAGTGTCCTTTGTAGTCTTTTTCCCACCTGGCAAAATCTGGAGAGGGGAAGAGGAACTGCTGCTTTCTTTTACACTAATAGTATCCCATTTCCACTTTTTGGAAGGTTTTATTTTTGTAAGTAGCTGTGTTTAGTAATGCTTGCCTCTGAGAGAAGAGCAGGTGTGCTGTTACCTCACACATTGAGTGCAAGTAACATCTCATTTTGCCCCTTGCCAGCAACCTGTTCTGGGACCCATAGGAGGAAAGAATCCCTCTGAGAGGAAAGGTGAAACCAGAGATGACAAAGTCAGTTTATAAAAGAGTATCTGAAGTGAACTCTGAAGAAGCTAGTAATGCGTGGTTATGGAAAGCAACTGACCCCGATAGCTGCAGTGTCAGGTCTGGTCGCTGTGTCAAGTGGCCAGGCTCTGTTCCAGGAAGGTTTAGATTAGATATTAGGGGGAAGTTTTTTTACAGAAAGAGTGGTGAGGTGCTGGAACAGGCTGCCTAGAGAAGTAGTGGATGCCCCGTCCTTGGAAGTGTTCAAGGCCAGGTTGGATGGGGCCCTGGGCAACCTTGTGTAGATTCAGGCCTGAGGTTGGTGGCCCTGCCTGTGGCAGGGGGGTTGGAGCTCTATGATCCTTGGGGTCCCTTCCAACCCATGCCATTCTATGATTCTATGTTCTAGGCTCAACTCTTCCCTGTTTACAGTCCTTCTAATGTCTTCAAGATGTTCTGCTGTCTCTGTATAAAACATGGAGTTATCATAAGTCTTTTACACTGGTAGCTTTGTAAAGAGTATGGTTGCTGATTTTTCAAATTTACCGTTTTCTGAAATGTCAAGACATCTAATTTGCAGAGTTTCATTTCACATTTTTCAACCCTTTTTTTTGTTTTTCTGCAAAGTGCTTTACAATAAAATGACTGAAATAATTACTCCCTCACCCACCCGAAAGAATAAAGCCATTGTCAAGCCAGTACTTCTTGATATTTTGAAAATCCGCAGTGTATAGAGCCATAAGATGTGGGTGGCCAGAACAAAAAATTACTTTGATAAAAGTAGATCAACTTAATTAAGGCTTTTGAATAGTTCAGCTGCTAAAAACTGCCCTAGTAAGATTAATTGATTCTAAGGAGCCCGTCTTGGGGGGGCACAATGTACACGACATAATCTCTTTTTACTGGTTGTATTTGTTACCCTCTGTTTGCACTGCTGGTATTTCCAATTAAAAATGAGTACTTCAGCAGAGGCAAGGAGTGAAGTCCTTGTATTGAGATTGATTCTCTGGGTGCTGAATACCTTGTGGGGCTGGAACCTTGTGGGGCTGGAACCTGATTGGAGGAGTGATACCTTGATGGAGGCAGGCGGCAGTTGCATTCCTCTGTCAGTCTCATGTCTCAATAGTTGAGGAGAAGGAGTGAACTTGTGGAAATGCCTGTTGACAAGAGCTGTATGTTTCAGTCCAGTTTGGTTATTTTTGGTGTGCGTGGAGCCTTTTAGAATGCAAATATATTAGAAGTAGTTGCAGTGATTAGAGTGTTGTGCAAATCCTCTTCCTCTTCATGGCAATTACCTTTTCCGAGTGACTTCCATTACTTTCACCTCAGCACTAAGACTTCAACTGAGGGGTGTTTTGTACTATATTTCCCAGAATGCTCATGTAGCAAACATCTGAGTATTCTCAACATAAATCACAGTCTGCCTTTCTAATGCCAGATAGATGGTTTATGACTTTCTCCTGTAGGAGGATTGATTAGGATACTGCAGAATACCTCACTGTACAAAACTGCATAATAAGATATAAAACTGGATTATTTATTATTTCAATCTTGAAGGCTTTTTATTTCATTAAAACTCTGACCTTTTCAGTCAGATGGTATTGTTTCAGGAGAATCTTCCTGCAGAATTAGAAGTTTGCTCTTGATATTGAAACGTGTCCCTGCATCATCATCTTATATTATGAAGTTTCCTTCAATACTATCAGTAGGGACTGGTTTTTGGTTTGGAGGGTGTGGTGGGTTTTTTCTCCCCAGTTGTTTCAATTTCTGATGATATTACTTAGTTCACTCATCCCACCAAGACCTATAGAAGATTTGATGTTTAACAAACAAAACTTCTTGCTAAGTATCAGGAAGAAGCAAAGGTCTGCTCGAAGTTGCCTCTTTAACAAGACAAACAAATTAAAATAAGATTGTTGTAGTTTAGGGCTCAAATTCTTCCAGTGCACAGTAGAATTTTAGTCTCTAAACCTGCTGTTCTAATTCTAGAAGTCAGGATTTCTGATCAGGTTTATTATTTACGCAACATGACTTTTCCCATCCATAATTCTTAGATTATGCTAATTAACAGAATAGAATAGTTTGCCTGTGAAAGATGTAAGAGGGCACTGTTTGATCATTACTTAAGGCAATGTAGATTATACCGATGAAGAGTGCAAAAAATGGTTTATAATGTTTTATAATTCAGTGTATCATGCCCTGTGCCAGGGCAGATTCAGATTAGACATTAGGAAAAAATTCTTCACTGAAAGGGTTATTGGGCACTGGAACAGGTTGCCCAGGGAGGTGTTTGAATCACCAACCCTGGATGTGTTTAAAAGACAGGTAGATGAGGTGCTCAGGGATATGGTTTAGTAGAGGACAGGTATGGCTGGACGCAATCATCTCAAAGGTCTTTTGCAACCTAGTGCTGCTGTGATTCTGTGAAAATGGAGTGCTAGATCACTGAATTCTTGAGTTTATATGCTGCACAAAAGGACTGATATTACGTGTACTAAATTACCCTTCAGACCCAAATTACAGCTATGATCTGCACCATTCATAGAGCGAACGCTCCAGATACTTGTCTGTGTTGTATTGTTCTCTTTTCAAATACTTCCAAAAGTGGCTGTAGGCTTTTACCTGGACTAGAAGTTCACTAGAGCCTCAGTCTGTGAAAAATGTGTTTTTCGTGAACTTACAGAATGAAGAAAAATGTTGTGATGATTGTTGTATTGTGCTGTTCTCCCTGCTTGATTTCCCTCTCTTTCCTCAGCCTTCTGTTCATTTCTCTCCTGATAGTACTGTTTCCTACAGTCTCATATCTCTCAGGTATAAGAGCTTGCCCTGTCTTTCTTGGTTGCTTTCTTGGATGTAAATGAAGATTTGTAGTCTCAGTTAAGAAATGTGAGAGCTAAAGGAAGCCTTTGTTGTATTTTTGTTCCTTTTAGTTTGGTGTCACGTTTTCTGTCCCTTGTTTTGTGGCTCTCCCATGCTTTCCTAAGTTTTTTCTCCCTTGTTATTCCAGCACTGAAAGGGTCTCTCCTTTTGATAGAGACAACCGCTCTTTTCTGGTTTCAGGCTTTACTTTCACAGCCACTTTTTTTACTGAACATGTGGACTGACATTTTTTCTTCATCTGTGTCCTCCCTCCACAACGTCCTCTCTTCCTCAAATTTTTCTGTGGTGTGTCTTAGGCAGAATTCAAATGCTTATAGGTTACTGAACTAAATTTGACAAAACTGGAATGCATCCCAGTTGTGTAGGGTTGTCTTAAGCTGTTTTTGTGTATAAGAGATTGAGTGTTTAGCTCCACACCAGCCTTTCGTGTTTACCTTTTGCATGTGTGTGTGTGTTTAAAGGCCTAAAGGCCTACCTGTGCTTGTGACCTGTCAGATTGAGCTGTATCTCAGTTCTTACATTAAAATCCGTGTGATACATCCACTTGTAAGTGGAACAGTGTGGTAGATGAGACCCAAGTTTCATCCGTCCTCTGTCTAAGACTGTTTTTAGCAGATGCTTAGGTAAGATTTTTAAGTCTAAGGCAAATACATGAGGATACTTTCTGTCAAGAAGTCAGTGATTTGTCTCATCTTGAAACAAATATGTCTCAACATACAGATGTTTTTATATTTAGTAATCCATCCTGGGTATACTTCCCCCACCCCCTTCATGAGTTTGTCTGCCCTGTTTTTGGCAGCACATTTTTAGTTTTCATGATAACTAGTGGCAAGAAGCTCCACAGCTGTGTCACACAATGTGTGAAGTGGTATCTCCTTTATTCGCGTTTGCACTTAGCATCCTCTAGTTTCATTTAATGCCTGTAACTGCTGCCTTGGAGAGGCTTGAAAATTTTAGAGGCATCACTCGGATCCCCCTCAGACAGTAGCCAACACCTCGCTGCTTTTTTTACTGGCAAAAAGAAGTGGGCCGATATTTTCATAGAAAACACAAACTCTGCTGTTGACAGTGATCGTTGGTTTGCAGCTCATAACTACATATGCAACTTTGGGTTTTTATGTGCCTCACCTTGTAGCATGCCTTCCTGGTGAAGAAGGTTGAACCATGTGCTGTGGTTTCTTTGCAAGACTGTGGCCAGCAGAGCAAGGGAAGTGATGAAGCCCTTCTATTTAGCACTCGTGAGACTGCTGCTGCAGTACCGTGTCCAGCTAGGAGTTCTGTGATATGAAACAGACATTGACATATTAAAGCAAGCCCAGCAAACACCATGAAGATGGTTGGAGGCTGGAGCACATGGTGTTACATGGAAGAGTACTTTCAAAATCCTCCAAACTAAGCTGGGTAAGTCCCTGAACATACTGATGTAGTTGACCTTTGCCATGAACACCCAGTTGGCTCTGATGATTTCCAGAGATTGTTTCCAACTTAAACGATTGCATCATTGTGTTGGTTCATGTCTGCTGTTGTACTGTTTGCTCACATAACGAGATATTTTTGAAATTCCTTCCTGTTGGCACTTCCCTTTACTTTCCTTGTTTAAGACAATATTGCTAGCAAACTTTGTTGTATACCTTGTTTGTACCTTTTCTTTTTTCATAGGTTGCTTTTGAATATATGGGACTGCAAGGTATTTTGCCTCCACTGGGGTATTAGAGTAGTCAAATAAATAGCTACTTTTCTCTCTCTAAGCATTTAATGATAATTTATTATTCCCTTTATTTAAACCAGGTGACAGTCTTCCAATGGCTGTTTATTTTCTTCCCAAAGTCTTCTGAACTGCCTTCAGCAATCTGATTAGACTGTATCAGCTGGATCTTCTTTGTCCACCTGTTTGTATTCCCCTACTTGCCTAGGGAAAGATAAGAAAACTCCAGTTCCCATGAACAAATAGAAAGTTCGGGTTCATGGTACTGGCACAGTGACTCACTGGGGCAAAGCAAAAATACCTACTGAAGTTTCAGGTGAACTTTTCAGGTTTGAGCCCACCCCTGGACTATGCACACTTATGGTATTTCTCAGCTACAGACTCCACTAAAACTTTGCATGCTTAATCCATCCCTCTTTCCCAGCACCCCCTGTTTCGTCACCTCCTTCCCTAATTAAAACAATGCAATAGGGCAGAAGATTGCCAACCTTCCTAAATGAGTGTTTGTTGCTACTAATCTTCATTTATAGCACATTTCAAAGTGTCTCCTGTGTAGAAAGCTGCTTGCTCATGTCCTTGTTTTTATTCTGTGTTGCTAAAACAATGCACTTGATCTCATGTGAAGGGCGTTTTGTAGTTTTCAGAAGAGCTGGTATGAAACATCACAAAGAATGCTTAGGCAGGATTTAAAACAAACAAACAACTGCACTGAAACCTGGCTCTGCAACATCCTGATACTCACTTTCCTACAGAATTAGGTGCTGTAAGCTACATGGTCCAGTCGCAGCTGATACTATGGAAGCTGCAGGTGCTTTTTTTGGACTTACAGGCTAAGGTTAATTAACAAAATGGGGGTAGGAGACAAATGCCCTGGTCCCTCAAGAAAAAACTATGCTTTACTGCCAGAAAAATGGAGAGAACTCTGATTTTTAAATGGGAAAAATATCAGACCTAGGCTTTCTCACAGACTTCTCATTTTGTATAAAATCTTGATCAAAGCAATATACTGTAGTTGCCATTTAAGTATTTATTAAGTTGGTTGGAATAATCTCTCTTTACAATGATATTCCTCCCTCCCCCCCTGGTAATTGGGATGATCCACATTTTTAAGCATTAGGAAATAGTAAATCTTTCCAGATATGTTTGTTTGAAAAACCTTGATTGGTTCAGTAATTCTGTGCAATGTTTGTGTTCTGTATGAGGTGAATGTCTGTATTGTGAGAGTTTATTTGAAACTTCTAAGATGGCAAAGGACCGTAGCATCACATGCTTTGTAAGTTAAAAGAATTCAGAAGAATGCTGGCCTTCTGCAGCGCACTGGCCTGTGAAGAGAAGGCTGGATTTAGGCTTATAAGCAGGATGAAGTTTTTTCATAACACAAAATACTTGTCTTGTGAATCTGTGTTAGCATTAGGGAACGGGAGAGCAGGCAGCAAGTTGGAGGCACCTACAGAGACGCCAGCAACAGAGAGTTTAAAACATGAACGGAACGAATATATATGGGTTGGTTTGTGTGCTGTAGCTGTACCAGTGAAATTACAGTACTTCCTCACAGTTGGAAGTAGTTTTTGAACAAGGAACAATTTTCTGCAGGATATGTTTTTCCTTCTAGAAGATTATTTAAAAAAAAAAAAAGAAAAAGAAAAAAGGCAAGACTGTCTTGGAAGTAAAGGAGCATTCACTTAAGAAAGTCTTTGCTTAGAAAGTAAATGCCATGGCTCAGCATGTAGCTGCTATGATTGCCTACTGGAGCTAAATGTAAAATAATCAATTAATGGCCCCACGTATCCTGAATCGCTACCTCCTGCTGCCCTTGTAATGCTCTCGCTGTGATCCTCGAGCACTGCTCAGCTGCAAGAGCACGGAGCGAGGGAAGGGGACGTGTAAGCAGATGTATGGATAGCTCTGGGGTTGATTTGATGGTGTGGTGGGAATTCCTTTAGAGGTGGAAGAGAAGCACAGAAATGCTGTTTATAAAGCTCTGTCTGCTGCCTTCGCAATAAATCCTGGCTTTGGCAGGGCAGATCTTGACTGTAAAACCTTGGCTTTGGGATGAATTTTAGTCTGAGTCTGTCCCCATCTTAGAGCCTGTAAACACTTATCTTAGATCCCATAAATACTTATCTTAAAGCCTGTAATGCTTAGAACCTGTAAATGCTTATTTTCTGATGGTTTCTGTGAGACCTGTGTGAATTGCATTGCTGCTTCATACTTTTATTCCTTTCCTGATCAGATCAGTTTTTTCCATCACTTGGCATAAACTTGAAGAGTCTAGTGTATTTTTAGAACAGTTTAATGCAAAAACCCTTTATGCAGCACTTCAAATTTTGGATCTTGTAGTCAATGTTCATGCATCAAGACGTTGTATTATGTAATACCACCAACAGTGGGCCCTGTACTAATGTAACCTGTTTATTCAGTTTATGATACCTGTCAAATTGTGGTAGTGAGCTCTTTGAGCTAACTTACTGGTTTCTTAATAAACTGGACCAGCTGGAAGAGCCATGCTTGGTGCATCCCAGGATACGGTTGACCCTCCTGGCTGCCCGGGCACGCTGATGGCTCATGTTTAACTTGCTGTTGACCAAGATCCCCAAATCCGTCTCAGCATGGCTGTCCTCCAGTGGCTGATCCCCTAGTCTGTGTGTGCAGCCAGGGTTGCTCCTTCCCAGGTGCAGAATCCGGCACTTGCCCTTGTTAAACTTCATGCTGTTGGTGATTGCCCAGCACTCTGATCTGGCCAGGTCTCTCTGTAAGGCTTCTGCCCCCTCNGTACATTATGGCTTTGTCTAATTGTATGCTGGACGTTTTGTCCAGCAAGATACTGTGAGATACCATATCAAAAGCCTTACTAAAATTCCCCCAAAAAAACAACATTCAACTGGTTTCCCTTGGTCAACCAGCTGAATGAACTTCTTGTAATCTGAACCCATGTTGGCTGTGACCAGTGACTGCATTGCCCCAGTATGATTTTCTCCGTAATTTTACCAGGCACTGAGGTGAGACTGACAGGCCTGTAATTACCAGGGTCTTCTTTCTTACCCTTCTTGAAAACTGGGACAACGCTTGCCAGCTTCTAGTCAACTGGGGCCTTTCCAGATTCCCAAGACCACTGAAAAATAATTGAGAGGTCTCACAGTGACATCAGCCGGCTCCCTGAGTACCTTGGGATAAATCCCATCAGGGCCCATGGATTTATATGGACCCAGATGGAGCAGCAAATTGCCCACAAGTTCAGGGTTCACTAGGAGTTTATCATTACTGCAGTCACGGTCCTCGAACTTGAGGCATGTGGAGTCCCAGAGCCCATTGACTGTGTTGAAGACAGAGGCAAAGAAGGCATTAAAAGAATCTGCTTTGCCTGTGTCCCTGTTAGTAAGGTGTCTGTTCTCATCAAGTAACAGAACAATGACCTCTCTGGTCCTCCTCTTGTTGTTAATGTATTTGAAAACCCCCTTTTTATTGTCTGCCACAGTATTGGCCAGCCTCAGCTCTAACTGAGCTTTGGCTGCACAAATTTTCTCCCTACAAAGGCAAGCAGCATCCCTGTAATCTCCCCACGTTGCCTGACCTGGCTTCCATTGGCCATACACGTTCTTTTTCCATCTGAGCTGTAGAAGAAGGTCCAAGCTGGTCTCCTGTCCAGCCTGCTTGATTTCTGACATTTTGGAGTTGCTTTTTCCTGTGGTTTTAGAAGGTGGTACTTAAAAAGTGACCAGCATTGATGGACTCTGATGCCTTCAAAAGCAGTTTCCCAGAGGACCTTACCAAATAGTTCCCCAAGCTGCCCAAAATCTGCTGGAGGCAGTTTTCCTCATTTTGCCAAAGACTTTAAATTCCACTACTTTATGGTCACTAAGGCCAAGACGGCCACCTACCTTCACTTCCCCTATGAGACCTTCTCTGTTTACGAGCAAGATATCTTAGAAGGCACCTTTTGTAATTGTGCCTTCTGCTGCAGATTTCTTTGGGTCTCTTGCTGTAGTGCAACCTGTGAGGAATTGCTTGAGCAGCATTTCCCACCACCTCTGCTTTCAGGGTTTCTCTGAGGGGGAAGACACCAACCTGATTTCCTCTGATATTTAAAGCCTCCCTTGTAAGTCCTCTGATACTGGTGCATAAGGAATGGATGCAAAGGAAGAGAAAACAATAAACATGCTCAAAAGCATCTTTCTGTGGAATCGAGTTGGAAGCAATAAATTGTGCTGCATGTGCAGCACGGTAGTGCATCCTGTTCATGTTCTTCCACGCTGGATTGCAGAGGGTGATTGTGGGCACGGGCAGATGGAGTGAGGTTGAAATACTCGGCCTACCTTTGTGTGCATTTTCAAGGAGCAGGAACCCTGAGTTCAGGTGCTGAACTTAATTCTGTTTCTGGAGGAAAAAGAACATCAAGAATGCTTTTCTTTAGGCAGGTGGACAGGTATGTCACTTTCTTTGGTACTGAAGTCTGCCATTTTTCCAAGTACTATGTACTAAGTAGTTCTTCACTACTGCAGTGGGGGTTTTTTTTGCTCTTAGCCCTGTGAGAATGCTTATAAAGTTTTAACTGATAGCAGCAGGCTAGTGATCTGATTTTACAATGTATTTGTGCCTGTGTCTAAGCACTCAGGCTGTCAATGTTAATGGCACTGCTCATTTTCTGAAGTTACATGGATGCTCTTTGCTGGCTGGTTGGACAGTAGCCTCTCTCTTTCTGCTCAGTGAGATCTGGAAAGTGGTGTGGCTAAGAGGGGCAGCCACAGTCTGGCATCTGTGCAGCGAGGGATGCGGGCCCCGTGTATCATCAGGGTTAGACAACAAAATGGAAATCTTCCTTGCAAAAAGTGTAAAGGAGGAAGAGAGGGAACTTTAAAAGTACTTAGTGTCTTTTGAAAGCAGTTGTACATAACTTCACTTACAAGTCCGCAATAATTTACAGGTATTCCTGTCTTTTTGGAGCATAGGATTTTCTGAGCCTTAAAGAACAAGCTGAGAGAAAAAGATGGAGGAAGGAAGCAGGAGAAGTACAGGTACTTTGTTTTAAAGACAGTGTTGTATTTTTAAGCTTAATTAAACTCAGAATTTCATGTCACTTTTCTGCTAGAAACAATTTAAACACAACTATTGTATGTTCCAGTTTAATGGGGTTGCCTTTTTTCTACCTCAATATGCTCTTCATCAGAACTTTATTACTAACTTGCACTACTTACTTTTTCTTTAGATGGCAAGAAAGAATGTGGCAGTTCTAGAAACTGAATTAACTAATTAGTCCTACAGACTGATAGACAAAGCATGGACACTGGTGCTGCTCTTTGGAGGAGAAGGTGGTTGGGTCTTTGGCCTTCCCACTCATAGCTTCTTTAGCAAGTTTGGCAACTGATTTGCCAATTATTTCCAAGTTTGATGGGGATCTTTTGATGTTAACACTTGTACATGGGCATTTAATTGTAGTGAGATTAAAAATCTTGTTTCAAATAGCTTTTTGAGCTCTCCTGCTAACTCCTACAGATGTTTGGGAACCTATGACATGGGCTCAGTTTAAGCTTTCCATTTATGTATCCCCCAAGAGCTGAAAGAAAAGAACAAGGAAACCTCTCAAAGGATTCCAGTGCAGATGCAGCATACCGTGTGTGATTGCATTCCTGTTTCTGGGATAGCTAGACACTGCAAACAGCCTTTTCCACAGAGCACAAAGTTGGCTGAAACACAGGTTAGGGAACTGAACAGGCAATTTGCAGTCAGTGTGAAAAAGTAGGATACTAAGCTTCACTGCGCACTGAGATGATTATGGATCAATTGTGCAGAGAATTTGAGGAAACTTAATCCAGCTTTTTAGCAGGTTGGCTGTTTACACAGAGTTTAATGCAGTGCATAAGCTGCTGATGACTTTTGAAGATTGCATTAGGCCTTGTATCCATCCAAGTCTTCTTTGCCTTGCCGCAAGGATCAACACAAAGGTGTTTGTGTCTCCTGTGGCACTAAACCTAAAACTGGCAGAGCTTGTGTGTGTAATGAAGGGAGCTGGGTCTACTGCTGCCCTTGGGCTGGACAGGGCAAGTCCAGACTGGTAACTCCAGTCTGGTGCAACTGGATGTAGCTACAACAGCATTGTCAATATTTATCACAGAATCACAGAACTTTAGGAGTTGGAAGGGACCTCGAAAGCTCATCTAGTCTAACCCCCCTGCCAGAGCAGGATCACCTAGATTAAATCACACAGGAACGCATCCAGACAGGTTTTGAATGTCTCCAGAGAAGGAGACTCCACATCCTCTCTGGGCAGTCTGTCCCAGTGCTCTGTCACCCTCAGAGTGAAAAAGTTTCTCCTTATTTTCACATGGAACTTCCTATGCTCCAGCTTGCACCAGTTTCTCCTTGTATCGCTGGCCATCACTGAGAAGAGCCTGGCTCCATTCTCCTGACTCTCAGCTTTTACACATTTATAAACATTAATAAGGTGACCCCTCAGTCTCCTCTCCTCCAAGCTAAAGAGGCCCAGCTCCCTCAGCCTCTCCTTATAAGGAAAGCATTCCACTTCCTTAATCATCTTGGTGGTCCTGCACTGGACTCTTTCAAGGAGTTCTATATCCGTCTTGAACTGAGGATCCCAGAACTGGACACAATATTCCAGATGTGATCTCACCAAGGCAGAGCAGAGAGGGAGAAGGACCTCTCTTGACCTACTAACCACACCCCTTCTAATGCACCCCAGGATGCCACTGGCCTTCGCTACGAGGGCACATTGCTGGTTCATGGTCACCCTGCTGTCCACCAAGACCCCCAGGATCCTCTGAGCTACTCAGTAGGCTCTGGTTCTCTGCGGTCTGGGTAGGGAAGGTAAGTGTCACTAAACTGTTGTAACTAGTTTTGGGGTTTTCGTCAGTCTTAGATTCATGGCATTAGTGACCCAAGACTTGTATTGGAAATACCTGATCTGTTGCAGTAAGGCACAATTCACACCTTATAATTTAATTAGTGTGTGATTTTAAGCTCACTTAAATCAGGAGCTTATTTCTTCACAAAATGTATGAGAAAGCACAGCCCCTTCCTGGAAATCTATGGAGGATTAATCAAAATTACACAATCTCACTGACCCTTTTCAGTGGAGATCCTCCATCACCAGCAGCAATATCAGGCTTCCTGTGAGAATATATGTCGTGTTATGGACTGGAAAGATGGTTGGTTGGTTGGTTTTTGAGCAGCTGTTGTGTTATTGTTGATTGCTCTTCTCAGTTGTCTTGTGCTGTGACAGCTTTGTTCAGGTATGCCATGCTTGTGGGATGTTTTTGTGTCAAGTAGGAGGATTTATTTGGTTTTGGGGTTTTTCTGGCTAAGTGCTAGCATGCCAGAATACACCCATGCCTCTGTTTGTGGGACTTTGGGCCTGTCACGAACCCACAGCTCTGTGCTATTGGGAATGCCACTGCATGCAATTGGCAATTCAAACCTTCTGAAAAAGGAGAGACAAAACGTCCCCCGAATGCTCTTTGTATCAAATGCCTCTCTTGTTGGAAACAGCAAAGCCATTTTCATTGCCTTTTTAGTATGCATAGACTTAGTCTGCAATTTGGGGTCTTCCTGCTCAGCTGGACTGTAACGGCCTAGGTTTGTACTGTTGGTAACGGCGTACAGCTTTGCGTTGGTGATCACAGTAAGGATGGTCCAGGAGGTTTGTTGCTGTAGAGCAGTGCAGCCCTGCTGCAGATATACAGTACCTGGTGAGGCACAAATGGCCGGTATGTTCACCTGCCGTTCTTCCTGGCAGGGCGGCCCCACAGCCCAGGCAGATTTTCCTTCCATTAGGAAGCTCCTGCCTGCACGCCCGACCTTTACCAGCACATTGTAAAACAACGTCAGTGAGCCTAGAGAATGGTGAAATACAATACTTGTGGGAAACCCTTTTTCAGTACCTGAGGATTTAAACTGATTTCAACTGTCAGTTGTTGGTTTTTTTTCCCCTGTCAAATTTGGACTGTTGTCTTACTATTGCTGAAGAGCAATTGCCACTGTTCATTTGGGGCTGTTAATTTTCCAAATGTTTTTCAGGCTTGTTTGTAACATTTAAGGGTGCTTCTGCCTCAATTACAGTAGCTGGTGATATGGACAACATATGTTTGTCCCTGCCCATGGCAGGGGACTTGGAACTAGGTGATTTTTGAGGGCACTTCCAACCCAAGATGTTCTGTGATTCTCTGATAAATACAGATATGTACACATGCACTCTGCTATAACTAGTTGATGCTTTTCAGTGAGCATTTACAAATATCATGTGCCTGGATTATAATGTGAACTTTTTTTGGAAGTTCATGAATAAGTTTGTTCTTTGTCTGAGCAAACACTCCTGTATATATCACCCTGTATTGAGACACAGTGCTTGCTTCTCCACTCCCTTGCACCTTGCGTGGTTTTATGCTTGCATAACATGGGTATCAAATGGTATCAGTGCAAAATGGCACAGGCAATGGCAGAAGAATGGATGAAAGTGATATTCAAGAAAAACATAGCCCTAATTGTTTCTTGCAAAAGTTATCATGCTCATAAACACATGTAATAAATCTATGCCTTCTGCTAAAGAAAACGGAGGGATTATTTTATTTCTTGAGATGTAGACATGATGGATCACATCTTGAAGCTTCTGCTGCTGTAACAAGCTAATGATTTATAGTTTGTCATCTATAATTAAGAGTTCCAAGTAGAGATGTTTATTGCTCTTACATAGCACCATGGCAGCAGAGCAACACCTGTACATGTTGCACAAGTATATGACTGAGATCCTCAGTTAGCACAAATGAGAAGAAACATCTATCTCATAATTCTGACTCTTTTATTGCCTACAGATTGAGCTTGTTTTCTTTGACTGTAGCATGCAAGATCAAAGTAGTGCCCTTATGGTATGTGGTTCTAAAACTTATGGACACAAACCCATGTTTTTGCTTTGGTTTGTGTTTGGTTTTTTGTGTTTGGGTTTTTTTTTCCCTCCCATTTCCATACTGAATGGGTTAGAAAAACTTTCTGTTTTAGTAAATTTGGAAAAATGCTTTAGGGATTCAGGTTTCTGTAAGCTTGAGTTTTCCTAACTCTTATTTTCTATAGTCTGTATCTTCAGATTTGTGTGGGATTTTGTTACTGGTTTTGACTCCCTTTCCACAAGTACCTAGGTGAAATAGTAGAAGGTGATTTGTGTTGGTACAATACTCACTGCAGCTACAAGTTCAAACTGGAGTGTATGAATTTCAAAATCAGAACAGTTTGTTATTTTCTTGAACACATTTTAAAAAAGAGTACCTCTTGCAGTCTCTTTTCTGCGTTTCAACCTTCTTAAATTTTTTAAAATGAAATTTAAAAATTTTAAAATTTATTAAAAAAAATTTGTTAGTAGCAAAAAAAAAATGACACTCACCTCTGTTGATCCTTCAATTAAAAATCCTTCAGGTACCTTACTAGAAAGTTTGTAGGTTTTCATGGTCTTGATTTTCTTTGTTTTTTTCTTGGTCTTTTACTCTTTTGTTTCTTATAGTCGCACAAACCCCAGTTTGACTTAAAATAGGAAAACAGTGGCATCACAAAGCAAAAAGATACTAGGAAAACACTAGGCAATGAAAGTGGTTTAAACGAGCTATGGTGTTTGATGGGAGTAAAGTTTATTTCCAGATTAGTAGGATAACATACTGTTACTTTGATTCAATTATGTATTCGCAGCTTGCTACTATTCTTTATTCAGAGTAAACATTTTAAACCCCACTGTTTCAAAATGTTTACATTTGCCCTTGCGTGTGGCATAAAATTAAATGCTTTTCGTGCCTAATAAAATGGATCAATGTTTTCCTTTGATTATATAAGTGTTTGTCAGAGGGACCAGGTGTAAATACGAATTAATGACTAGGGAAAAAAATCTAATGTGATTTCTGGAAATACCAGATGTTCACTTTCTAGGAAGAATTAATTATTAGTCTCATTTATTGAGTGGTAAATGGATTTGTTTGGACTGTATGTGTCAGTCACCCATGGTTATTCAGATTGGCTCCCACTCTTACAAACTGCTGCTTGTTTTCTGGTCTTGGAGAGCAGCCAGAAACAAGGATGTAAGAACAGAATTAAATATAATTTTGATTTATGGGAGGCTTCCTACGTTCTGACTGCCTTTTTTGCACTTCTCAGAATTTCATTGTCATAACAAGTACCTGAGATTTCACCCTGAGGCTTCATAAGTCTTCCGTGGCAGTCAGTACCAAATATTGCTGCACAGCATGGGAGAGATCAGTTACAACACGTTGTTGGATGGATAGAAGTCAATACTCTTTTCTCCTCTCTTTAAAGGAGAGAGGGAGCATAGGAATGTAGACCTCACGCAGCCCATGAGACAGAAAGTATTATTTCTGTTGATTTAAGTCTACTCTGTTTCTCTGGAGACATTCAAGACCTGTCTGGATGCCTACCTGTGCGGTATGTCCTAGGGAACCTGCTTTGGCAGGGGGGTTGGACCCGATGATCTTTTGAGGTCCCTTCTAATCCCTATGATTCTGTGATTCTGTAAGACAACAATGTAAACAAAATGGCAAAAAAAAAAGAGCTTGCAAGCCTTCTCTTCTGTATGCAAAGTGTGTAGTCATTTTTTTCTTTTTCTTTCTTTTCTTCTGTACCCCCCTTTCCTGTGGAATAATTACTGGAGGTGGCTTATTTGAGGCTGAAGTTACATCTTAAGAGAAAGCACATCACTGAGGAAACATCCAGGGTGGATCTGCAAGGAATCTGTTCCATAGACAACAAAACCTGCAATCTATAGGTGTTAGCAGACACTGGAGGGGGGGACTTGATATACTGACTCTGAGAGAAACGGCACAGAGGGTGGAGCAGAGTGGAGACACTGTGGCCAGGCTCTGTGATAACACCGCAGGGACAGGTACATGATAGCACGGATGGTACTATGGAAGTGATAATCTGCGTAGTTGTTATGCTGAGCCAGCCCTGAAACGGCAGTTTTTTCATTTTCTGTCAAAATCATGTCCTCTGGGTGAACTTTGCCCATTCCAAATACCAAAACACACCCCCATCCCAAAGGCTATCTGGCTCCAAGGTGTGGCCATCCCTCACTGAGCCTGTGTTGTGATTTTTGTTAAGCCTATAGTTTGAAAAGCAAAGAGGGAAAATCTTACACTAGTCATAACAAAGGTATGTGTGACTAGGGTCACTCAAACTCCACCTGAAAGTAAGAAAGTATAAAAACGGCTTAATAAAGGAGGGATGCTAGGGAAGATACCATCACAGACAAGTCAGAAAGCTATGGCTGACTTCTGGGATCAGTCAATAGGCTGAACCTCTCTTTCCCCCATAGGGATGCCTCTTGGGTGATATTCAAGCACTCAGCTATACCAAGTGCCTCCCTGGGAAACTTTGAAATCTTGATAGAGTTGTTTGATGATTTAATACATTTGCAGTCAGCTCTGTTATTCATATTTGTGGTACTTGCAGGTGTTCTGCAGTGTATTTATCACTGGCTATCCCAAAGAACCTGTGCTGCTGTTGCATCAATTCATTAATCTAGCTGTGAGAGCTCCCATTGAATGTGACCAAAATCATAGAATCATAGAATGGTCTGGGTTGGAAGGGACCCCAAGGATCATAGAGCTCCAACCCTCCTGCCACAGGCAGGGCCATCAACCTTGAGATTGTTCAGTGTGACGAGACTGAAGGTGCCTTGTAGTATTGGCACATCTGTAATCCTGATAGTTCAGGATATTGAACATGACCAGACTTACACTGCCAAACTGGGAATCACCCAGGATTGAAGCCCAGCCCCTCTGACACCTGAGGACAAGCTGGAATGCAAGGAGGCTTAGTTTCTGACAAGCTTCTTTACCCTTTAATGCAACAGAAAAATTGCTATCACAGATAGGATTGCCGTGGATAAACTGCTGCAAAACCAGAAACATGCCCGTTCCCAGATTGGGAAGGAGTGGGCTCAAAAGTCAAGGAAGGAATAGGAGAAAATGGTGGAACATGTTGAGCAGCGTCAGGCTGTGCAAAGGGTCAGAGTGGGAAAAGGTGAATGTGTCATTTAGGAGCCTGTTTATCTCATGTGCAGCAAGAAGCTAAGGAAGCACCTCCTCCCAAATGAGTTACTGGTGTAGGATATGCAGCTTTGAAATTGGAAAATGAAGTGTTGAAATCATCGTTTGCCTTTCAGAGGGAGAGGGGAGAAAAACTAGGAGCCCGAGTTGATAAAAAATTGTGAGTGATAATTATCATCTTAAATAGCTGTTGGAAAGGGTGAATGGGCTGATAGATAAGGTGCAACCTTCTGCTCTAGTCAGGCAGGTTCCTAGATTAATGTGTAGTACAAACCCTGAAACTTGGAGATACTTGGTTTGACAGGGGTGATGATGAGATCCAGACTGCCGTGCCTACAATCGCGTTGTCGCCAGCAGAGCTGGCAAAAACACAGGAGGTCAGGAGAATCAGGGGTTGAGTATGCGCGGTGAATTTCGCTTTTGGAGGGGAGACAGAAATACATTAAATGAGGAGGAAGCCAGAGGCTATTAGGGGCCACAGGTGTTTTTAAGCATCACACCACAAGAGAATAATTCTTCCTTAACATCACGAGCAGTGTACTGGCCCAGAGGTATAGAAGGGAACTGCTGGAGGGTAAAGGTACAGGCTGCTCCGATCTGGCTGCGGCAGTGCAGAAAGCAGCCTGTGTACAAGCAGTGTCGGAGGGAGACACATGATGTAAATCTCCACTGCTGGCTTCCATCTGCCTGGCACGATTAACCCCTCATATTCATGGGCTTCCTGATTGTCTCAAGATGTTCGTAGCAAATACTCAAGGTTGGATATAAGCAGCTTGTGCAAATGCTGGTCGTTTTTGTAGATGAGGTCAGAACACCCCCAGACCCACCTGGGGTGAATTTGTACAAGAGAGGGAGATATGTATGGGTGCTGAATGGGCTGTGTCAGTCCACCCAGTGGAAAAACCCCAGATCACCTCTGGTGAGTTTGCCAAGTCCACGCTCAAAACCCTAAACCTGCTGGGAAGTTCATACCTAATAAGGAATGGAGTGAGTTGTGGTGTAAAGCCCTAGATTTGTGTGTACCTTGCTAATTCCTGAGTGGTGCCTCTACAGAGGATCTCCATAAACTGTTCTAGGTAGAAAGAATATCCCAGCTGGCAAAAACTGCCTCGCAGAACAACCCATGCCCCCCGCCCCCTTCACCCCCCCGTAAGGAGAGTGTGCCTTCTGTGCCAGAACATAACCTAATACAGGATTTCAACAGCAAACCCTTCCATCCCTGGGGAAGGCAGAGAGCCACCCTGCCTGGCAGGTACCAGCGATTCTGTGGCTCTCTGATAAATGCTCAGAGCCACCCTTGCCATGTTGGGCCATGAAAAACAGTGGTAAATTTTCTCATTGTTAGCAGGGCCCAAATGTCAGCAATCACTGAAAGGGCAGACCAAACCCATGGCCTAAGGCCTAGCCAACACAGGGTTAAATTCAGAGGAACTGAGGATGGAGCTAAGGGATGCCCTACCAAAAAAAAAAAGACTCCCTGGTTGCCAGGGGAATGGAGGTAACCCAGGGCAGGGGTATTAGTTGGCGCTGCACATTCTGACTTTCTCGGGTTTGATACACTGTGTGGACAGACGTGGAAACTCCCAGATGGAACTGTGTGGAGTTTTGCAGGACATGAGAAGAAATAAAGCGCACTGAAATTGTGTTTGTTAGAAACATCTGTACCTTCAGGCCCCGCTAAAATCACAGATGTGCCGGTAACATCCATTGCCAGCAGCAGGACTTACAGGGATTGACAGGGTGGTGGCCGAATTCGGGAAAAGCGACCTCATTCAAAGCACTCCTTTGCCTTAGGATTTGCTGGTGTGGCCAGTAAAAAAACCAACCAGACGATGGCGTTGCCGTTGATTATCGGTGGTTAAATGGTAACACTGCGCTTTTAACTAACTGCTGCGCTTCCAAACATGGCAGAGACAGTAACATTGATTCAGGGAGCTGCCCATCCTCGGGTGGCTGCTGTTGAAGCACATGTGGAGGGGGGATGCAGTATACTTTTAACCGGTTTCCAGAAGGATATGAGCATTCCCTTACAATTGCTGTAATGCTCTGGCTAAGGTCTTAGCAGAAGCTCTCATTCCACCTGACAGTGCAGTATATCAGTATGTGGATGACATCCTGATAGGGGGAAAGAGCCAAAAAGTGTAAGAGATGTGATGGAAAACATTTGGGAAACACTATTGAATTGGGATTGGAAATTACAGACTCCAAGTGCCAGGGACCAGTGCAGGAGGTTAAATTTCTGGGAGTCTGGTGGGTTAAAGGAGCTGCTGCTATTCCACAGGACACCCAAGGAAAATAGAATTGGGACAAAGACCATCTAGTGTAAAAGAGCTACAGCAGCTTTTGGGAGCCCTAGGTTATTGGCATCAACATATTCCTATTTCGTTTTTTTTTCCCATTATTGCTCATCTCTTATACAATTTGCTCAAAAAGGGAAAATCATGGGAAAGGACTGAACAGCATACACGTGCTTTAGAATTGTTAATAGAAGAACTGGGTCAGTCCCAACAGCTTGATCATACACACCCGATGGACCCTATCCATGTAGAGTGCTGGCTTAGTGACCATGGTTCTCATAGCAACCTGTGGCAGAAAGGACCAGAGGAGTGGGAAAGACCACTGGGATTTTGCTCTCACTCTTATCAGCGATACCAAAAATGAGATATTCAGATCTTGAGAAGAGTTTGCTGTCCCTAGTGCAAGCAGTGAAACAGGCTGGGCAAGTGAGGAGAGAACAGAGCGTGGCAATTGGGGCACCTTCCCACCTCCTACATGTAGTTTGTAAGGGTATGGTGTCACCTGCTGGCATTGCCCAGAAACCCAGGGTGCCCGAGTGCAATGCTTCTCTAGAAGGTATTAATGAAACTATGCCTATTACCGAGGGTAATATTAAAATGTCTAAACTGAAAAGGGACATAGGTGGCACCCTGTTGTTCCAATTTACACAAAAAAAAGCCCATCTGCAATTCAGGAAATGCCCCTTCTGGAGGAAGATGGTGATCTCACTGGGATATTGTTTACTGATGCCTCATAGGGAGAACAATGAGTGGAAATACAAGGTTCTAGGACTGGAAATGGTTATGGGAGGAAGGCTGACCAAAACACGTGAAGGTGGGGGAACTTAAAACAGTCCTATGAACCACACAACAAGGTGCAAGCCATATCTACACTGAATTGTATGCTGTTTTTAAGGGAGCCACTGAATGGAGAGGCCACTGGGCAGTCAATGACTGGTAGGTGAACAGAATCTGTTTGGCCAACCAATAGTTGGAAGCAACTAGGAGAACAAAGGGCACTATGCATTGGTTGGGTGAAAGGACATGACCATTCAAACTTGATCACTTCCCAGTTTAAACACCAGGTAGACAGCCTTACACAGCTGTGACAAATTAATGTTGTAAGTGATGACCACAGCATAACCCAAGGACAGCCTGTATCGGATAAGCTATGCGAGCAAGTAGTGACTGCATGTTCCCAATGTCATGTACAACTTAACAAAGACCATCCAACTGAAGCGCATCCCCTGTGCTTTTGGGATGAGAAAACGTTGTGGCACTCCAGGAAGACTGATTATATTGGTCTGTTGCAACCATTGGGTGGGAAAGGATAGGTCCTGGTGGGAGTAGAAGTTGTATGTGGTCTCACCATGGTCACTGACTTTACATTGGCTACTGGGGAAGACACGGTAAGTGGTCTTTTAAGATGGTTCAACACATTTTCCCTTCCAGAGGAAGTTCAAAGTGACAGTGGCTCATGCTTTACAGATACAGTGGTAGACTGGACTAAGGAGGAAAAGATTGGGTAGGTATTCCATATTCCCTACTATCCTCAGGCTAATGACATCACTGAATGCACGAATGGATTGGTTGTTTTGCAAAAACTCATGAATCTGAGTGCTCCTGTGTGGGGTCCCTCTCATGGGGGACAGTCCTCCACAAACTCCAATGTGGGTTCTTCCTCTTGGCTGCAGTTCTTCATCAACTGCTCCAGGGTGGGTATCTTTCATGGGGTACAGACCCTGAGGACAAGACTGCTCTGATGTGGGTCCCCCATGGGGTCACAGGTTCTTCCAGGAGCTGCATTTGCTGCAGACTTTCCACAGGGTCACAGCCTCCTTCAGGTGCCTCCAGCTGCTCCACCGTGGGGTCCTCCATGGACGGTGGAATCTCTCCTTCACATCATCCATCCTCCATGAGCTGCAGAGGGACAGTCTGTTTCACCAAGGTCTCCATAGTTCATGATGGTCTTCCCCTGCAGGCCTCTCTCTCTCTCCATCACCTGAAGCATCTCCTCCTCCCCTTCTTCCCTGACCTTGGTGTCTGCAAAGTTTCTCACATTTTCTCACTCTTCTCTCTGGCTGCAAAAAGCTGCTGCTAGGTTGGTTTTTTTCCTTTGTAAATATGTTATCACAGAGGTACTACTCCCATAGCTGATTGTCTTGGCCTTGGGCAGTGATGAGTCTGTGAGACCTAGGGGAAGCTTCTAGCAGCTTCTTGCAGAAGCCACCTCTGTACCCCCCCCTACCAAAACCTTACCACACAAACCCAAAACAATTGACAGCTCAAAAATAATGCCAGTTTTGCCTTGGTGGTGCATGAGTTCTGCCCAATGCTGATATGCTGAATGGTCTTTGGTAGGGCTTGTGAAAGGTGCAGGAGAGAGAATAACCAAAATGTCTACAAGTGAGCCGAGCAAAGTCAGGAAGCAGAGAACATCAGGTTTGTTATGAGAGAAATTGAATTCAGAGTTGCTTTTAAAGTCTCAGTAGAGCACTTTTCTGCAGAGAAGTGCTTATTCAAGTTCAATTTGAAATAATTTGTGGGAAGCTTTTTCTAAAAAAAAGCTTCTGAGAGGTAACAGTGATTGTATTAGCATTGATATGTAATAACAGTGTGTGTCTAAAATATGTATATGAAAGAGTGACTGTTAGATTCAATACATGAAACAGGCCTTTCAGCAGGATTTGGGACAGAACCAAGCGTCAGCATTTTGCGGTGATTAAAAGCGCATTTATATGTCTGCTATCTCTTGGGGGCTGTTACAGCTCTCACAACAGCACACATCATCACTGCTGGGAGAAGAAAATTTCACTTCATAAGAAGTCTATTTTTTTTGCTTGAAATGCTTGAATAATTTAATGTACTAATTAATCTCATTGGCTGTGATGAGTGCAACTGTTTGTGTGCCTGCTCATAGTGCCATTTTAAGCCTCCCATAAGTTATTTGGGATTCTCTTTTTATTGGCTATTGTTAGACTGAAATGGTAGGGACCTGTGTTGTGGTGCAGAATAGAAACTGGGTAGAGACTGTTTCCTGAAGAGGGAACTCCAAAAAGGGACGGGACCTTCCTAATATACTTATTAGTCACACTGGCCATCCTGATGAGGGAGCTTAAATAAGGAACAGCATGGGAAACAAGGATCCCATATGTGCAGATGCAGAGTGACAGGTACAAGAGAAGCCTCAGGACTGATAAAACAGGGAGAAGACACCTATGTAAAATAGGTGTACACAAAAGCATACAGATTGGGAAACAAACAGGAGGAACAACAGCCGTGCTCGTGTTCTCAAAACTGTGTTAACTACAGAACAAGGGAAGTGATTATCCCTCTTTACTTGTCACTTGTCAGGCCATATCTGGACTACTCCATGCAGCTTTGGACATCCCCCTTCTCCAATATGAGATAGTTATTCAGCAGAAGCCAAGGTGGTCATGGTGGGAGGCCTTGCCCTGTGGGGAGAGGCTGAGACCAGAACTGGTTCAACTTGGAGCAGGGACAGCTTTGGGGGCACCTGGCAGCAGCTCTGCATTATCAGGGAGAAGGACCAGCCATTTTTCCCCAGAAGGACAGCCCAGCCTTTCGGGCATGCTGCCCTCACTTTGGTACATTTTACTCAGCAAAAATTGGAGTAGCAGCAATTTATCACATTTCTACCTTGGCAATCTGCAAGTGCTCAGGGAGCTGGCAGATGTTATAGCTAGGCGGCTCTCAGTCATATTTGAGAGGTCATGGAAAAGGAGTGGTACCTGAGGACTGGAGGAAAGCCAATGTCACTTCAGTCTTCAAAAAGGGCAAGAAAGAGGACCCAGAAAACTACAGGCCAGCTAGCCTCACCTCCATCCCTGAAAAGGTGATGGAACAACTCATTCTGGAGGTTATTAATAAGCATGTGGAGAAGAAAAAGGTTATTTGGAATGGTCAACATGGATTCACCAAGAAGTCTTCTCTGATGGCATGACCATCTGAGGAGAGAGGAATGGATGCTGTCTATCTTGGCACAGCTTTTGACACTGTCTCTCATAGCATCCTTGTAAAAAAACTTCGGAAGTGTGGGTTGGATGAGTGGACAGTGAGGTGGGTTGAGGATGGGCTGAATGGCAGATCTCAGAGGGTTCTAATAGGTGGCACAGAGTTTAGCTGGAAGCCTGTGCCCCAAGGGTCAGTGCTTGGTCTGCTCTTATTGGTCTTCAACATACCCATCAATGATCTTGATGAGAGGACAGAGTGTACACTCAGCAAATTGGGTAACAATACAAAACTGTGAGGAGTGACTGATCCACCAGAAGTCTGCACTGCCATTCAGAGAAGTGTGGACAGAGTAGAGAATTCGAGGAAGGGTTATCCTGCTTTAGCAGGGGGGTTGGACTAGATGATCTTCAGAGGTCCCTTCCAACGCCTGCTGTCCTGAATTTGTGAATCTATGAATCTAAGGAGAGCCAGGAATTATTAAATATAGCTAGCCAATCCTATCTTCATGTGTGTATGAAACATACAGTATAATCTCATGGTCTTTGAAGGATAATGTCACAAATGCTTTATCCTGCTGCTTTCTTATTCATATATGAAATCGCAAGGGAACTTAAAGTTGGTCTTTCTGAGGCCACGTCGTTTCCTGTCACAGATCCAGTGGCTGTGGTGACCTCTGCTAATACCTTGGGAATATTCCAGTTTTCTGTCCTAGAAGGAGGACTGTAAGTGTCCATATGCTAGTAGAAGTCTGTGGAAGCTGTTTCAGCATAGAGTCCCCTGCAATTATAATTTAGTTAATAAAGCAGTTCTTTCTTCTTTGTTAATTGTAACTAGAATATAGGAATTTGTTTGGCTGAAGCTGGATCTGAATATGCAAAGATTTTACCATTCAAAATAAAATATTTTGATTTTTCAATAAGTGACACCTGTATCCCTGTTCTGGAAACAGTGCCTTGACATGCACTGCACATACTTATCATTCTTTAAACAATTCCATTTTAACATTAGAGATGTGACAGTTCTAACTAAACCAAAACTTCAGTACACACTGGCTGGCCAGCCTTAGGCGTCTGCCTAAAGCTCTAATTAAAAAGCTTGTGATGTTTCAGCAAAAATGGTATAACCTTCATAGAGCATTCAAAGTAAAAGATTATAGGTTGGACATCATAGGCAGCTACAATCCTATCCAGTCCTTTCACAGCACCTTTTGCTCTTCTCAAGTCTAAATTCAATTTCATTTTCTCCTTTCAAGGGAACAGAGACTTCAGAAACAACTTCCGCCCAGCTTGTAGATGACATACAAAATTTGCTGCTGGTCTGCACATACTGATGAATCTACCTGGGATATTTTGGCTTACACCAGCCAGCAAGCCAGGGGATGCAATCAAGGTTCTTCTGTTTCCTTATAGGAAAGACAGTGTAACAAACAGAATGATGATTCAGTTTATCTCCAAAAGATAGTATGTCATTTTGCTGGTGAGTAATATTCTATATATTCTTGTGTATGTCTCTACAGTGCAATGCTTTTGGACATGCAAGGAGGCTGAGTGTGTGTGTCAGGGCTGCTAGTGGGTTGTCTATCTCTGGGTAGATGCTTCAGGAACATTCCCTCTGAGTCTGGGCTGGAGTGTGCGGCAGCTTTTGTTTCCTGACCTATGCAGCTAGATAATAAAAGTCATGTGAAAGGCAGAGTGGATCTTAAAGTAGCCTTGTGCTGTATTTGCCCAGCTGTTCCCACAGGACCTCTCTTGTACTTTGTTTTTAAGCAGGAAGCTAAAGGGGCAGCTTCCCGCTGAGTCTGTGAGCAGCGTGGAGGAAGAGGAGAACAGTGACTCCAGCCACAAGCCAGGGATTAAACTGCCCCATAGCAGTGCTTTTCCACATCACTGAAGAGGGACCAGAAACAACATAAAAGAACATTTTTCTTTTTAAACTGGCCCTTTTTCATGTTTTGCAATAATTTAGCTTCTGTAAGAGTAGTTCCATGTTCTGTACTACTGTGTAAAAGGCTGACATAGAGAAGCTGTGAGATACCACAATTCTCCTGGCACCTGTACCAGTGCTTCTCTGCAAGTTCTCTGAATGATGAAAAAGGTTTCCTTGGAGGGAGGGACTTGACACCAACCACCGTGTTTGGCTTTCTGAAATACTGCTAAGCTGCTAATACTGCATTGAGAGACCAGCGGACAACTCGCAGTACAATACTGTGGGCATGTTGCTCTTCTGTTGAGTATGGGAAGGCTGCTGCATTGTAGAAGTTTTAGTCTTTTAACTAAAATGGTGTATTATTTGAAGTGTCCTTGTTTGAGTCTCAGTGATTTTGTGTTGACTTACAATTTTAACATTTGCCCGTGCACATTTCAAATTACCACAAAATGGACATATAATAAGGAGCTTTAGAAGAGCATCATCCCAGTTACCTATTTTTAAGGCAGCAAGATATATTTTAGGAGATGATAGTGTTTGCCACTTGTGGCATTTTTGCTCAAAGGAGCTTTGTAAAACACAACTATGTTTTTTGAAGGACAAGGTTGGCTTTTTCTTCCCTTTTTTGCAAAGTTTAGATCTTCTAGAAATGAAGCTAGGAGGATTTTTATTATGTTCAACATCATTTAAAAAGTGCAAGGTTGTCATATTTTGGGAATATATATGAGTTTGGAATGGTTGAAAGATTTATGTTTAGGTCAAGGTATATGTTCTAACAAAAGTGCAGTTGAATTAGTAACTGATGGTTATGCAGTAGGAATCTAAAGCAGGTTTTCACTGTTGCATGTAAATATTTAATTCTGAATTCTTTCTCCTTCAGCTGTGACAAAGAGGTGAGGAGCTGGGGAGCAATTATTGCAGTTGATGTAAAATTGATCATTAATGTAGGCCAGGTAAAGCACTTTCAGCAGTTTCTCTCTGGAGTTACAGCTACCCTTCAGTTTCCACGACTGTCAGTTAAATATTTTTCCTATTGCAGTGCTGGGTGAGAGATGCAGAACTTGCAAAGAATTCAGCTTAGATTTTAGAGCAGGACTGTGAAGTTAACCTTTTCTTGCCTCTGGCAGAGGGGCAAAAAGAATGAGTGTGGTTTTCTGCTTCTGAAAATAAAACATATATTGCTAGTCTTTGCAATAATAACCATCTAGGGCAGTTGGTTTTGGCCTTATTGATTTATGGAACTGGGAAGAATGAAATTCTCTAGTGAGAACATTTCAAAAATTTCATTTATGTTGGTGATTGAGCTCAAGCAGGTAACTTGCCTCTGGAGGAACCCTTCTTGCTTGTGTATATGTTGGGAAGTACTGCAGCTCATTTTCAGCAGATCTCAAAAGCAGAACATTTGGTGCAGAGGATTCAGTATGTGAGCTGCTTGCATAGGGGCCTTATCTGACAATATTCTAGTCTAATCCTGTGGACTGAGAGCCCATAAGCAGTTGTTTTACCCTTGATTTGACTTCACCTGAAAAGAATCCAACTCACGTGCCCTACAACTACTTCAGGAACTGAACCAAAGCAGAGGCAGTGGGGATGACTGGGATGTCCTGTTCAAAAATGAATTTATAACATGGACTCAGTGGTGACATTGACTTAGTGTAGGGCAGTGTTGTCTAGGGGTATGTAGACTGCTCTCTGAAAACTTGGTCTGGAGGAGAGTGTTGTGGCTTTGCATGGCCAGGTTCCAGTGGAGGAGTGGAGGCTGCAGGGATGGCTTCTAAAAGAAGCAGCTAGAACCTCTCTGCAGGCCCGACAGAGCAAACACCAGCCAGCTCAAGGATGGACTTGCCACTGACCAAGGTTGGGCCAATCAGTGATGGTCACAGCACCTCTGGGAAACACATTTAGAAGGAAAAGAAAAATGCAAGCAGCTGCTTTTTGCCACCAGAGAAGGGAGTGAGAAGATGTAAGGCCAGTAAAGAGAGGGGGAGGAGGAACTCCAGAAGCCAGAGAGAAAGATTCCCTGGCAGTTCATGGAGAAGACCATGGTGGAGCGGGTGTCCCTCTGAAGCCCATGGAAGAAGATGAGGAGCAGAAAACCCGTCTGCGGCCCATGTAGAGGCCCCACGCTGGAGCAGGTGGAGACATATGGAAGACACTGTGACTTGTGTTGGAGCAAGCTACTGGCAGAACCTGCAGCCTGCGGACAAAGGGGCCCACACAGGAGCAGGTTTGC
>VZTU01022724.1:0-17120 GCA_013400835.1 Zapornia atra
GGAACACTGTCTTGAGATTGTTTTCAAAAATCAATGATTTATTACAGGAACAAGGAAAACTGCAGGACCAGATGAAAGCTGACATAAAGTGATACAACAGGAAGGAAAAATGCTGTCTTCATGTATAAAGTGATGGGCTGAGAGCCGGCTGTTACCATGTGGGAGGGAAAGACCTGATGGGCATGCTCGAAACCAGGCATGAACGTGCCAGCTTAATGCATGGCATTAATGTTTCATCAAGCATTTGTAACTGCAAGGGAAGGAATAAACACAAAGTAGAGGATATCACTGTGCTTCTCAAAATAATCCATGGCCTGCCCTCAGCCTGCATACAGTGTGCTGTTCTGGTGCCACATCTCAAAGGATGCAGAATGGGAGAAGTTTCAACAAAGGATGAGGAACAATCAGAGATCTTGAACAACTTCCTTGTGAGCAATGTTAAGTCATGTAGGATGGAGCTCTTCAGTTTGGAGAAGCAATGCTTTGGGAGGGTATGTGATCAAGCTCTACATAAATCCCAAGTGGTCTGAAGACAGTGAACAGTGACTGACTATATAAGAACTGGGGGTCATAAAAGAATGCTGCTGGAGATAAAATCCAGAATAAATGGAGACAGCCTGACACACCTCCAGTGTAAACTCATAGAACTCCTTTTCAATGGACACTGTGGGTACAAGACAGTACTTGGAAGAGACATCTGGTAGAGCTATGACAAAAGAAATTGCAACTTCAAGAAAACCTCACACAGCAAATAATCGTCCAGAGGAGTCTAAGCAGGGATGGTATCATGCATACTTGTCCTCCTGTTCTTTTGGAATAGGTGAGTATATTCTGTGATGCACATGGAAAACTCCATTGTCAGCTCATGCCATTGCTGTGAAAGGTCTCAAGGGCAAGGAGCAGCTGAAGTGACCTGGTTTGTTCAGCTTGGAGAAGAGAAGGCTGAGGGGTGACCTCAAGGGGAGAGGGAGGTGCTGATCTCCTCTCACCTGTGAGCAGTGATTGGGCACCAGGAAATGGTATAAACCTGTGTCAGGGGAAACTCAGACTGGACATTAAGAAAATTTTCATCACTGAGAGGATTGTCAGTCACTCTGAAGTGGTCACAGCACCAACACTGTCAGAGGTCAAGGAACATCTGCATGATGCTCTTAGTGATACAGTTTAGTTTTATGTAGTCCTTCAAGGAGCAGGGAGTTGGACTCAGTGATGCTCCTGGGTCCCGTCCAACTTGAGATACTCTATGATTCTAAGACAGATGTAGAGCAGGAATGAAAATCACTGAGCCTCAGTCATACAAAGATCAATAGCTGAAACAGGACAAGTCCACTAACTATGAATTTGGCGATTCCCCCAGTGCCATACTGCAGCAAGCAGATTCAAGAACTGAGATGCTTGAGACATCCAACACAGAGAACAAGCTGCCCTTTGGGGAGCTGAGGTCTCACCACTGCCTTAAGTGGGAGCAGGCACTGGAAGAATGGAGACTGACAGTGAGGTGCCACATGAGTACCTGAGCCATCATTTGAGAAGTGATGCACAAAGTGTGCTACCCAGCTTGCCCTCTGCACAGGCTCCCCTGTGACTCTTCAGATGGCCAAACTGGAAGAAGTGCCTTTTTTTCTGTCTAAGGGACATTTTGTACATGTGCATCTTGGCCAGGTAATTGCCTCATTCTTCTTTCTCTCAGCTGAAATGATCTTCTGGTTCTCCAAGAGTTCATTCTGTTCCCCATAGGCAAAGCCAGGATGGAGACAGGGATGGAACAGTGTTCTGTGCCCCTTGTGACAGAAGTAGGAATGGGTTGTCCCCTTGCACGGATAGCCTGAAAGCAGCCGTTTCAGGGTATGGCTGTGTCTTCACTGGGAAAGAAGGCTGTCTTTCTGGTCCATTATAGCCTCCCAGCAGTTCTGGTGGGAAAGGGACCCTGATGGTTTCCAGTCCAACCCCCTGCTGTGACCATCACTAGGTATGGACAAAGCCTGAAAACCTCCAGGGATGGAGAACTCTGACTCCAATGAGCTGTCCCAGAAATGAATTAAAAATCCTAGGGCAAAGCGGGACTATCCAGTTCTTGCCTAAAACCCCAGGCTGACCTTAGGCAAGTACACTAAGAGAGGAAAAAGGCCCACATGTTCTGTCCAGTAGAATTCATTATGAAAATATTTTGGATATTTCTGTCATACCCTTAGACAAAAACCCCAAACTCACCCCTTTTCTGCCATTGGCTAGGGTTGGCATTGCGGTTCTGGCAAGTTTTACTTGCAGCCAACTTCAGCCTAAATTCCAGGTCTCTTTCTACCTTAACAGCAAAATAATGCATAGATGCTGGGTTGGATGCCATGAGATTTGAGGTTGTGATTTTAGGCTGATTTTAAGAGAGTGTGATTTTAAGATAAACTTGGGTGCATTGTGTCAGCTTAGCACAGCCAGCTCTGCTTGGACATGCTTGCGCTACCAGGAATCTTTCGTTCCCAAAACTGAGACTGCTCCTTCTTACATGTGCTTTGTATTACTGTGAAAGCAGGTAAAGTATAGCAATTCCCACAGAAATCCCAGTCCCCTTACCTGGGAAAACAAGGGCACTGTTCCTCTGGATGTGAACCTTTAGTTGTTACCCAACCATGGACTACCACCTAGATCACTTATGCTGGAAAATCAGATGGGTGTTTGGGGTTCTGGGAGAGGTTGGGGAGGGTATGGTTTCTGTGTGCTGACCCCTGTACCAGTGTTCTCTGACAGGAAAGTGTTCCTGCTTGGAACACTGTCAGCTGTGCCTCTTGGCTTCCCACAGGAACAGAAGGTTCACTGGTCAGTGCAGAACATTTGGGGTTTTTTTATTTTTTATTATTGTGGTGCCTAGAGCTGAGCCAATGAATCAGGAAAGCTCCCAGTTTATTTGAGGGAACCAGTCAAACAAACCTTTCTTTACCTGGTAGTGAAACTGGTGTAGAAGCTTATCAGCTTGCATATTCAAAGCAGGGCTATCTGCACTTCAAACAGGTCATGGGTCATGGTGGGGGGAACGCTCTGAGCTCCACAGCTCCACAACATGCCTCAAGCTCACTTGATAAGATGTGACAGGCAGCATCCCATCCCTAGCTGTGTGTACCACTCATCCCAGCCTCCTGGGAAAATGCAGCGTCTTGATGGCCATGTGGCAGCTGCCTGCCTCACTGCATCTTCCAGTGCACGTGTGGAGATGGAGCCAAACACCTCTGTACATCCCTGCCCAAATTCTAAGATGCTTTGTGACCCCCCAGTGTCGGTGGGAGGCATCTGCTTGCCTCAGGAACAGGAACACTCATGTCCCAAGCTTAGTTATATGGAGTTATCTGACAATCATTACTACAATCAGGTTAACTTGTAGGATAGAGGCCGATGTGGAGAGGCATCAAAACATCCTGACAGACTCCAAAAATGTGCTGGGGAAGGTGTGGCCAGCTAGGAACTGACTGACCCTCCCTACCGAACAAAGATAAAAGTTGCTGAAGTAGCTGGGAACTAGCAGCAGTGGTTTTACAGCTGACCTCCCAACCAAGAAGGGCAAGCTGGGGAAAAACATATTGCCATTCATTCAGGCAGCACTGAATATATTGAAGGAATTGCAGTCTGCTCGTGGCTTTTGTCAGCTGGGAAAGAGGTTGAATTCATGCAACAAATTATTCAGAAGAAATTGTTTGCCAGGCTCTCATTATGTGCTCCACAGAACAGAGGAGTGGAAACATCAGATACAATTAACTTCATGTTATAAAATCCTTTTGAGATGTAAAGACTAGACCCTGCCAGCCCTGCTCTGCTGCAAGGGCCCGGCTGCTGATGATTTTAATAGGGCCCTATGTCTGTTCAGCCTGTGTATGCCTGCGTGTAGCAAAATCCATGAGATGCTGTCCAGGCTATCTCTGGGGAACAAAGCAACACCCCAGGCCAGCACAAGCAGAGTTCAAATGTGAATTTTGAGCTGGACTAAGCATTCCTCAAAGTAGCAAGATACCAAGCTCATAAGCATTAGCACTGAAGAGGATTTTCAAAACACGTTGCAGCTAGCAGGATTTTGCTGAGGACAAAGTCAGGCCGACACCAGACTTTCCTAATTGGGTCCTTAATTGCAAAGTCTCTGCTCAGTGCAGTTAATAAATCTGTCAAGGACAAGATGCTGTGAGAACATGCGTTCTGCTCAGTAGAACATGGGGTCTGTGGCCAGAGCAGCAGTCCACAACGTGTGGGGTGAAGCAAGTGCAATTGGTTCACAAGCATGGGGCGAGGCGACAACTCGACTGACGCAGAAATGTCCTGCAGTCTGTGCCGTTACACCAGATTGCTTACAGCAGCTCAGAAAGTGTTGCTCCTGTGTTTCTTAATGCATCACACTAGACTTCTAATGCAAATTTATGGATTTGTCAGCTCCTATTTTTTAGTCTTGTTCCAGCTAAACTTCTTTGGCCAAGGCAAAATTGTGGGTTGTGGGGTTTTTTTAGGGACCTTAGTTAAAAACAAAAATGGTTTCTTAACTGCCAAGGAAATGAAACGCCAATTAGTTGCACAGCTCTGGAAAGCAGCAGTGGGAGAATAAAGGTTGGTCAAAGAAAACGCAGCAGAAGGAGAGACGTAGGAAAATATTATTTCATTTTCAGCCTTGAGGATACACCTGAAAGATCTGCAAGGTATTCTTGCCTTGCCCTCTCCTGGGAGGTTTACTGTGATAAAGCTCTGATAGGCAAAGTTCACAGAGTTAGCCCAGCTCTGGGAGAATAAAGAAAGGATGAGTCCTGCAGCTGAGCAGAAAGCATTTCTTGAAGCATTTTAGAAGGTAAAGTTCATTCTAAGTTCTCAGAGGCAAATACTGTGTATTCTTAAGTTGCCGGGCACTGTATGTTGGGCACTTCCAGTATTTATAGCTCTCATTTATTCAGAAATATGCTTTTAGTGTTTTTTAGATAAATGCTGATCTTAGAACAATTCCATTTAATTAACCAAACCCAAAACAATGGTTGCATTAGCAACTAGAAAAAGAGAGACTCAGATCACTGGGATTATCCCCTGAAATCTCACACAGAGGACATCTGTCACTTTCTCAGCTAGAAAAAAGTATTACGGGAAAAAAAACAAGGAAGATCCTGCTGGTATAGGGGCTTTAAGCATTATTCCTATAGAATTGCTTTCTTTTTCCTGAAACAGCAACTGTGATGGTGACCCTTAGAGTAACCTACAGTGATGATACAGTTGCACAGCCTGTGAACAGCAGGGATCAGATTTACTTCACATCTGTGTTCATTGCAGTGTGGGACAAATGCTCTGTAGAACACTGCTTACAACAACTGTTAATAAACAGCCATCACTTTGTGTTTTCAATGCAGGGCCTGTTCAAGAAATAGTTGAGACCATGGATGTGATGTAACTGCACCAAATAGTCTTAGGAAAAATTGCAAAAGGCATTGCTCTGTTTTCTCAAGTATCAGAAGTGCCCAACATGAGCAACTCGTGTAGAAATAAGCAGTGGAAGAGCAAGCTAAAATGAGGAGGTTGGGGTGGTTGGGACCACCTGGTGCATCCTCAAGCTCTAAATAAAACCAGCTGTTGAGAAGAGTCTGGTTTGTGGAGCTTTAGCAAATGCAAACAAGGTTTTGCAACCAAGAACAAAGTGACCACAGCAGCAAAAAGACCTAAATTACCTGCACCATGTAAAAGTGAAGGATTGGGCAGGCTGAATGTGGAACTGGGGTTGCCACTTTTCTTCTTGATCAAAGTTCTCCTAAGAAACAGCTCCTGTGGTTGTGCAGGTGGGTTGGTGGATGGGTGTATGGCTTTTAGGCAGATACTGAAAAGAAAGCAGAAATGGAAGCATGGGACTGGACATAAAGAGGCAGAAGTAATGTTACAGTAGGGTCAAAGTGAATGGAAAGCGAAAAAAGAAACGATATGTGATTGCTGGAGAGGTCAAGATTAACAAATTTAAGAATAAGGCTTTTTTTGTGGGTTTTTTAAACAATCTCAAGACAGTGTTCCCTGGCATGATTTTTGATTAAAATTTTGGAAGTATTTGGTTTGAGCTGTGGGTTTGTTTGGGGTTTTTTTGGGGGGGAGGTGGGTGGGTTTGTTGGTTTGTTTGTTTGTTTTTATACTGACCAGCCTCCAGATAAAACAACACTGGAGAACAGGTGTGACTTTGGGAAATACTCAGTGAGAGAAGACTGATAGAAATATTTTCTGACCCCTGTCAAACCTGACAAAGAGGGCCAAGAGAAATCACCTGTTTAATGGAGTTTCTCTTCTGGTGGTAGAGAAGCTGCTCCTAATGAAAGCCAATGCTTAATGCAGGTAATTTCTTGTAGAACAACCTGCCACCGTGTCTTGTTTGAGCAATTACATGGTGTTGCACTAAGTAAGCACTGCTGTCTAAACAGCTCAGTGCCGCGGCCTGTCACGTTCCGATCCCTCCCAAAGCCTTGCATAGAGGCATTACAATTCACCTTTGAGCCCCCGTCGCCCACCAGCCATCACAGCTGGTTGCAAAAGCAAAGCTAGATCCAGAACCAGGGTGATTTTTCATGGGCTGCCCCCCAGAGTGAGACTTCAGTCTGTCACTGTGACTTGGGGAGGAGAAGGAAAAATCAACTCAGGCCTTTCCACCTGCCTGAGCTTTACAACAGGGGCCCGGCGAAGGCGGGAGAGCGCCTGGAAGCAGGCGCTGCTCTTTGCTCCGCACTGCTCACGGGTGGTGATATTTCTTCTTCCTGCAGTGAGTTCATTCCACCTAGTGCATGAAATTCTTAGCAACGCTCATCTTTACAGCTCACCCAGCTCCCCGCTATGCACAGCTGATAATCTGGTTTCTAAAAAGAAAATGTAAAAGAATCCCCAATGACACTTCAGAGCTACGGAGAGGTGAGTCATCTCTGTAATTTAGGCCATGGCACTATCTGAACCAATCATTTCTTTAGCTCAGAGAGAAACCAGGGCTGCCTATACCTTCTTTCTTCCCTTCTGTGTTTCTCACTGCTTCTCCTGCCTGCAAAGACTTATCACAGTGGAGAGAATAGCATAGCATAGTATAGCATAGCATAGCATAGTGTAGCATAGCATAGCGTAGCATAGCATAGCACTTCTGCTGGATCAATTCAGGGCTGACCAAATATAAGTTAATGAATGGCCTTAGGGGCACCCAGAGTCACAAATAGCTCTTTGGACAGAGTGGAAGCACGTAGATCCAGAGTAATGCCTCCCCGCCAGCACCATGCGGGGTGCTCTGTAAATATTCACTGAAAAGAAGGTTGCTTCTAACATGAAGAAATGGGAACATCCTGCTGCAAAGGCAAAGAATCCTGCTTGGATCTGTGTAGAAAACAAGTGGGAAAAGCAGAGGCAGGGAAGCTGATGCTGCTGTCAGTCCCTGCTGTGCTCCTTCCACCAAGTGCTGTGAAGTTTCAGCCTGGATTGCATCGTCGCTCTGATGCAAGAGTAGGCCAGGCCCGGGGAGGACAAATCCTTCAGGTCTCGCTTCAAACTGGAGCTGTTTGATGTTAAATTGAAAAGGGAAAAAGTTTGTATTAAAAGGAAGACCAAATGACCCCACCACCCTGTTTCCATATGAGCCAGTTCCATGGAATATTTTTAAGGTTTAGAAATTTAATGTTTTAGAGAGAGTGAAAGGGAGGGGAAATAATCTTTCTTAGGCTTTCATTCCCCTGTGCCATAGCAAGCCTTGTCCCATCCCTTACATCACTGAATACATAATAATGTAGGTTGGCCCTGAAAAGCTTGTGTCCAACTCCCTGCTCTGAGCAGGTCCAGTTGCACAGGGCTGCTCAGGGACATGTTCATACGTGCAAGGATGGCAGTTCCACAGTCACTCAGGTCCTTGTGCCATGTAAAATACCCATTTGCTTGTAAAACAGAGAGTCTCAGAAATAGGGATTTTCAACCATGGTATTATCCTATAATAATAATATTGAACCCGTATTTCCCCCCCAATATCAGAATAATAAAAACAAAATCAGGGAACAATAACAGATGGCACAAAATATTCCAAAATGAACTGAAAAAAATTTTCACTGCATCTATTTTTGGCAGAACTATACACATCTCATGAAGTTTATATCTGAATTGACAAAAAAAGTGTTCTTGGGGGTTATTGCCTGATCTAAACCTTTCCAGTTAGCTCTAACTTTGACATTTTGGTGAGTGTTACTGTCTGATGGGGTCCTGGCATACAGCCTAGTGCTGTGTGCCTAACCTGGGCTCAGGAATAACAGCTTTTGATGATGTGCTTGATTCTTTCTCTCCTGTACTAGCTTCTCTGTTGCCATTGAAATGTCTCTAACCAAAACACACTGATTTGTGAATGCCAGGACTGGGGGACTGCCCTATCCCCTGTGTGGTTTTGTTTGGTTGGTGGTTTTATTTTTGGTTTGGTTTGGTTGGTTTGTTTGTTTTCCCTGATATGTTTTATGTACCATGGTTCTGTTTACAGCTGGATACGTTCATTTGGCATTGTCCTCTTCCTTCAAGCACTGCTACTAACTGGATGAAGTTTTGCATTTTTCTTTCATTGTTTCTAGGTCTTTCAAAGGATTTTGGACAGTTAAAAGATGGGTAAATTACTCAAAGTCTTCTTAAAGACCTAAGGCCAGATTTTAAGTGCTCAGGTCCCCTCAACACTAGTCATGTGGTGAATCAGTTGTGGTAGGTCTGGGTCCAGTTGTGCAGAGAATTTTTCAAAGGGTGAGGAGAAGGAGGATATTTTAGACATTTTGCAGATTCTCCCCATATGTAAATGTCTTCCCAGCACTGGAAAAGTCTGTGCCTCACCACCCTCAGAGGGAAGAATTTCTTCCTAAAGTCTAATCAAAATCTGCTCTCTTTCAGCTTAAAGCCATTACGCTTTTTCCTATCCCTACACTCCCTGATAGAGTCCCTCTCCAGCTTTCCTGTAGGTCCCTTCAGGTACTGGAAGGCTGCTATAGGGTGTCCCTTGAGCATTCTCTTCTTCAGGCTAAACAAGCCCAACTCTCTCAGTCTGTCTTCATAAGAGAGGTGCTCCAGCCCTCTGATCACCTTCATGACCTTCTTCTGGACTGACTCCAACAAGACCATGTCCTTCTTGTACTGAGGACCCCAGAGCTGGACTGAGTCCTTCCTCCAGGTGGGGTGTCATGAGAGCAGAGTAGAAAGGCAGAATCATGTCCCTTAACCTGCTGGTCACACTGGTTTTGACACAGCCCAGGCTACGCTTGGCTTTCTGGGCTTCAAGCACACGTTGCTGGCTTGTGTTGAGCTTGAGAAGACAAAGAATAGCACAAGCTGAGACTCTGGTCCTTCAGCAAATCAATTTATTTCTGCATGTGAGTATGTGTACATGCCTGTATGGGTACAGCCTACGTATATGTGCACAAGTACAGAAATATACATATTTATACATCAATATCATCAATATATTTATGTATCTATATAGTAGGCATATATATATGTATGTTAGACTTATGTCCAAGAATGTCTGGCCATTTTTAAATTATCTGTTTTCACAGAGCATCTATTGTACCTTTCCAGCACCTGATGTCCTGAGCATGAATGCCTGCCTGCTTTATAGATGAAGGAGCTGGATCAGCCAAAGTTGGGTCCTGGAGCTGAGATCAAACCCACTTTACACAAGTTCCCTTCCAGGACATTTTTCTGCTGCTCAGCCCTGCCTCCCAGTTCACTGTTGCTCTGATTTTGAAGAATAAAGTGATACCATCTACCCAAACCAGAGTACCCCAGTCTCCCTGGGCTGTACCTCAGCATTGACCAGGATGGAAAGTTTTAGAAGCAGAGACTTAGAGGCTACAAAACCCAGTCATGGAGGGGAGGTTATGGGTATGTGTGCAACTGTGTGATTGTGAGGTTACAACAGGCAAGATATCGTGAGTGAATCTTCCCAAACTTGTTCTCCCTTTACCTGGAGATGTGCTTGTCTGCCACTGGGACTAGTTGCTTCATTAAGCACCAGCTTAGGTGTCAGGCCAGGACACTGTATCCAAGGCCATTCCTGGGAGCCTGTATCTACCTGAGCTCGCTTCAGGCATCTAAGAATTAAGACTGCTGCCCTAAAATCTTCTCTTAGGTTCCTCTACAGTCAGCAGAGATTGATACCTTCAGATGACAGGCCAGACTATTTGAAAACAGGTGTGAGTGAGAAGCTCTGGGCCAGCTGAGGTGGTGGTGCTGTGGTGGTGTCCCAAACCTGATCATTAACCAATCTCTGTCAATACTGCTGCACAGCATGTCTGAAAGCAAATTGGGCTCTTCCCATTTCTAAAATGCCCTCAATTATGAAGAAGAGTGGAAACATCCCAGGTGGGTAGTGGTGACTGCAAACATACTTAATGCTTCAGTTGTCCCCAGTTGCTTAGGAACAAAAAGCAGAATATATTTAGATCTCAAGTTTGGGCAAAATGCTCGTGCTACGAATGCCATCCACTTCCAGCTGTTCCCTCCATAATGCAGGTGGATCTTGGAAAGCAGCACTGTCTTCTGATATAATTTCTTCTGTCAAAAGTGAGTGATCAGTTGCAAAAAAATATAAATTCTGCTCATCCCACTCTACTCTAGGTTGATGAAAGGAGACAGCCAAAGAGATGAATCCAAACTGAACCACAGACATTTCTGTGGCTAGTTGAACACAAAGAGGTTAGAGCATGAAATCCTTCCCTATAGTAATAGTAGTGATTCAAGGGTCTGTCTAGGTCAAGATTCAACACTGTCTAGGCTTTCATCAGTGTCACAGTTCATCCAGTACCTGCAACATACTGACCAACATCACATCCTGTAGGTATGTCCTGAGTGCACCAGGCAGCTGGTGTTCTGCCTCTTTTCTACAAGTCATGCATGGAATAGGCTGCCCAGGGGGGTGGGGGAGTCTCCTTCTCTGGAGATATTCAAGTCTCGTCTGGACGCCTATCTATGTAATATGAGATAGGGAGCTGCTTTGGCAGGGGGGTTGGACCCCATGAGCTCTTGAGGTCCCTTCCAACCCCTACGATTCTGTGATTCTGTGATTCTAGCCAATGCCAGTGCTGTTCTTTCCATAGAAAACATTTTGATCTTAGGAGAAATCCCAGACCATAAATCTTCTGGCCACAGAACAAAACAATTCAGTTCTCTCATGGTGCTCAGTGTTTCACAGGACCTGGAGATGGCAGGCCCCTTGCTCTCATTCTCTTCTTAGGGTGCTTGGACCCTGCTTGGACTACATGTCCCGTGGTACTTTTGGGCCCCTGTGTGCGTGTGGATGTGTCTTGGCAGGAACACCACACAGAAGGCAGATCTTCTGTGTTGTTGCTTCCTGAGTTGCTGCTCAGGCAGTCCCAGTCTGAAATTTGGAGTTGGGGTGAAACCTTTGGCTAGAAAGATTATTTTTTTTCAAGTGATTTTTGAGGGGGCTGAATGCAGGAGGGCATTGTTCTGTGAATATGTATCTATCCATGGCAAATCCAAGTGCTGTTCTCTGGCACAAGATATAACTTGGTGGTATAAAGACTGGGAGAGCTCTGTGTACAAGTTCTGTGCAAATATGATGCACATCCTTTACTCACATGAACTTATACTACCAATGGCAATAGCAGGAATGCATCCCTTAATGTGGTTACCTACATTATTGGCCTTTGCAGTTGCCATTTCTTCCTAGTATATGTGAAATGAATAATGTGTTCAGGTGGAGCGGGTCTTGAACTGCTTTCAGCATTTTTTAGACACAAATCCCCAGAGAGAAAGAGCTCACAGCCACCAAATTCAGCAGTTAATGCACCTGATAACCAAGGAAGCTGCAGGTCACCTCCTATAAACTTTTGGGTAGCTACACAAATGAGAAGAGCACAAAGAAGAAGTTCACTGTGTCTTTAGGAGTAAAGGTAGTGCAGTAGCTATCTTATATTATTGATGTAAATTACACTCTCCAAAGAACATCTGATGAATAGTTTTAAGCAGATATAGAATCATCTTAGACTCCTAGAAGTGCTGGTTGGAATGGCCTTGTGGAGTCTCCAGTCCAACCCCTGACTCAGAGCTGGGCTGATGCCAACACTAGATTAGGTTTTGGCTGAGTCTTGGCAGCCTCCGCAGCTGGCAGTCCCCCTCTGTGGAGACCTGCGGCTTGGCTGCATCATCCTCCCAGGAAAGATGCCAAGCAAATCATCCCAAATATGAGAGCTGGCACTTTGGTCAAGTCCTGTTGTCATAAGAGGAGCTTCTCCCCAGGGGCCAACAGTCAAAGATGGTGGAGAGAGCACAGAGCTGTGGCAAAAGTCAGACTGAGACTGTGTAGAAGGAGAAGATAAAGCTCATTTCCGTTGCTCACCTATTCCTCAACACTTGCAAGACCTAGACTGGTCTGTCCAGGATTTCTTGGGGTGACATGGATCCCAAGTCCTCATTGTGTCTCCTGATACTTCCCATGATACCATGCAACTGTTCCTTTTGCAATCCAACCCATCCCTGAGCCTGCTTCAACAAGAGGCGAAGTCACACTGCTGATGCTCCAGCACAAATGTACACCCAGCACTCTTCCCAGTGCCACTTCCTGACAGTGCCCAGGCATTATATATATTCCTTCCCAGAGTTCAAAGATTCTCTTGGCCCTTGACTTGCTGCCATTCCACCATTCACTGACTTTCTGCTCTGCTGTTTTCTTCCAGTACTTCCACATAGACACTTTCTTACAAACTGTCAGGTTTCCTCTGCTAATCTCTACAGAGAATGTTTTACTCACTGTTAGTGAAAAAAATCAGCTCTTCAACAAAAACAAGAGTCAGAGACAGCAAGATCAGTGCATGAATCCAGCTGATTTGTAGAAAATGATGATTCTAAAAAGGATCACTATCCAGCTCCTCCATGCTCTGCGTTACATGCCTGGAGGAAAATTTTCACAAACCATGCGAAGAGCAAAGGAAATAAGGTCTCTACATTGGGCATGAGGGATGAAAACAACTTGCTGCTTTGTGGACCTAAGTTTTCTTTGCTAGTTCATGAGTGCCATGGAAATCCAAGCCCTGGGCTTGTACAGGCTGAAGAGATCAAGGTTGGTGAGGTGGGTGGCAGTCCATGCTTCTCCTGGTTTTTCTCTGTGCTTACTGCAGGGCACTGTTGATGGCTGTAGTAAGAAGAAAGCAGAAGAATGAAATTAAGATCTCCCATCTGCCCCAGCATCACTCCAAGGGATGCCAGAGTTACTGTACTGCAGTCAGAACAGAGTCTTTTCTGCTTTTTCTTGAGTTATATCACTCCATTGATTACATGGTTTGTCAGCAGAAGGGTAGTTTGTTGTGCTCAAACAACAACGTTATGACCCCATAACAACAATTCCCTCACGTACCGTCGAGATCTTATCCTTTTAGAAGGTGTATAGAGCAACACTTGAAAGTGGTCCTTTCTGAGACAGCCAGGTATCTTATCCCCTTGATTGGGAGTTTTCTTGCCTTGATGTTGCTGCTTCTTTTTCCTCTAGTTCTGCTTCAAGCAGTTCCTCCCAGCTCTCAGGGTCACACTGGATTTGCTCTGCACTGGCTTCACAGGACAAAGAAAGAAGCAGCTCGCAGGAGCCCGATTGGTGTCCCAGGGCATTTTGCAGTGCCTTAAATACCCACATCCAGAGGGTACACAATGTCCAATGTCCAAGAGACACAATGTCCATGATTTGGCACAGGTTAAATGCTAGCTTGAATGGTTTTGGAAAGGAGGACCTCTGCATTGCTGGCTCATTTATGCCAGGAGAAGGCCTCTTCTTTACAGCCACCGCAGTCTGTATTGCTGGGTGGGCAGCAACATCCAGAGAGCAGCAGCATTGGCTGTGGACACACTGAAGCTATGAACCATGCTGGCACTACGTGCACAAGTTCAGTGCTGTCCCTGCTGCTGCAGAGAGCACCACAAGAGTTTGTCTTAGGTGTAACAGCAAAATCAGCCTTGCAGAAAAGGCCACCTTGGCTTGTGAGCCTGCGAACACGCAACTTGTGGTAATATATGCATTGAAGTTGAACTGAAGTTGAACATGAAGTTGACGACCCCAAAGACTGGGGTGCCTCTGATAACTTGTTTGGCGCTGTATGTATTGTGCCCCTGTCATGGACTTAGCAGCCCTGCATTCTGCACAAAGCCACTGGCTCACACTGCACTGTGCTGTGCACAGCTACTCTGCCTGTCCCTGGCTCTTCTCCTCTGGGGCTAATTAGGGACACATTCTCACCCTTAATCTCTTTCCAGGTTAGTTCTGCTCTGATAAAGATTTGGCTGGCCTCGGTTTTTGCTGTTTTGGGGTTTTATTCCTCCGGTCCATTTTTGCCTTTTTTTTAAAAGACAAGTAAAATCCGGTTGTGAAGGAGGGAAGCTGTGCCCAGAAGGCAAAATGCTTCAAGAAGAGAAAAAAGGGAGAGAAAAATACTGTTCTCTTTAGCCTAGCAGTAGCCAGGAAGAGCTGTAAGTCTCCTGGGAGGTCTTGTTACTGAAGATCAAAGAGGCTCAGAGAAGACTCCAGTGCTTTGGAAAAAATCTCCCAAAAGCTCTTAGCTCCATCCACAAGCTATTTCCCACCCAGTAAAATATCTCATGAGCCTCCTTGAAAGCAGCAAACTAAATAGTGCAGAGTATGAAGTGGGATTTTCTGGCCCCATGTATATTTCCACAACATGTTTCTACTGTACAGAAACTCGGTGTGGGATTTTAATGCAGAGAGTGGCCGATACAAAAGGCAAGGCAGGGTCACTTCTGGCCTGGATGGAAACCACTGAACTCACTGTGTGCTCTCTGCTTTTGAGAAGAGAGACCTAGTGCTGAGCAGGTTGCAATTCTGAGGCTGGGGCTCTTGCGTGGCAGAGGAAGAGGTATGGGGCGCAGCAATGTGTTAGGCTGCGAGCATTGACAAGTGAAGCTATAGAGTCCTGAGCAGAGAGCCATAAACCAGGGATACCTCCCAACAAGCATGTTTATTGAGAGATGGAGCTGATAGGCCTGGCCACTACTGCAGAGCAAGCCAAGTCAGGATTACCCTGGCACACAGGTGCTTTATTTCTTTTTTCCAGCATAATTCTGCAATAGAAGCTCTTTTCCCCCTAGGCACCAGTGGCAGATGACAGGCTGTAAGTGTAATGGCATAGCTAACGCATAGCTCTTGCTGCAGCTAATGGTTTCTTTCCTCAGTAAATGATACAGGCAAGAATATTTGCACTTGGTCCTTCTCAAGTATTCCGAAAATCAGAAAAGACTAAATCATTTCCTGAGCTCAAAATAGAATAATGTATTCACAATTTATATTCAGAGCATATTTATTCTGAATAAGGCAACAAATAGCAGGGAGACTGAGTATCCACCAGCCTGATCATGTGCTCAGCAGGAAGTGCTTTTGACTGTATTTTTACTGCATGGCAGTCACTGCATCGCCACAGCCAAAATATTTGGCTTTGTTTATAGATGTGGAAAACATCTCTGAAACTTAACTTCCCAAGTGACTGGGTTTCTTCTAAGCACAGATAAACACATGCTTCTCAAGGTGTTCTCAGATCTCTAAGTGTTTCAGATTGTCTCAATTCATCACGACACAGAAAGTCACTTCAAGGCAGCAGGAGACTGCTGGGTCAAGTTTTCAGAGCAATACAGGCAGTATGTTGCACCTCTCCACCTGACAGCTGGGCCCACAGATCAAGACTGCCTCAAGTACAGGGAGGTACAGGACAGAGACTGTCTTCAGAACTGAAGTCACACAGTCCATGCCCTGGTGGCTGCAGAATTGTCTGACCATCTGTGTAGCTTTGCCATAGATATACCAGTGCAACATTTGGGGCACTCCAAAATCTGGAAAGGGGGAAGGTGATGGTGGACAGCGTTATGAGAGAGGCTCTTGTACTTTCCATGTTATGTCAGCACCAGTGAATCTGCCTCAAGTGCCTGAATGTGAATGCACACTACATGGGAAGCCAATGGGAAGCACTTGGGAAGCAATAGTGCATCTAATAGTGTGTCTGAACCCAGACTTGCCATTGCAGAGGAGCATGTCCCAGATGGACCAGGGCACCCAGTGGGGTGTCTATGGTCAGCAGCTGGTGCTTGAAGGAAGCAGCAATAATCTCTCCTGTGAGCTCTTCAAGGCTAACAGCCTGTCTCTGTGCTGCTCATTTTCCCTTTTCCTGAGACCATATAGAAGATGCAGTTCTGTTAGGAAACAACACTGAAGTTCAAATGAGATAATCAGCAATTATTCAATCAATTTATACAACCCAAAAGTTGGTATGACCTTCTACACCACAAAGAAGATTTGTTGGGTCTGCTAGACTGGTTTAACATCCATCCTGATTGATGCTGTCTTATGGTAGGACTTCTAAGAAACCAGTCTGGCTTTTATTCCAAAGTGTGTAGAGTTTTCTGGTTCATAATTTTCATTTGTGCCCAATTTTTTTCCTCAAACTGTAAGAGCAGTAGTACAAGGCAGCAACTCCAGAAGCTTACTCTTGAAAAACTGGAGATGAAACTCAATGCAGGTAAGTGGAGAAGGTAAGCGGGCACTGGAACAGGTTGCCTGGGGAGGTGGTTGTCACCAACCCTGGACGTATTTAACAGACAGGTAGATGAGGTGCTCAGGGATATGGGTTAGTAGAGGACGGGTATGGTTGGACTCATGATCTTGAAGAATGTCCTGGTTCTGCCTAGGTTAGGGTTGACCTCCCCAGTCAGCCAACACAGGTGAGCTGAGTCAGCCCAGGTGAGCTGAGTTAGCCAGAGCTGTTTTCCACACCACCTGACACCACTTGCCTATAAAAGCAGCTGGTTGGGGAAGGGTAGGGGCTGGTTTTTTGCTTCTAGGACAGTTGGAGTGTGGCTGGGATGTCGGGCCGGTTGGTCGGTTCTTACCATCGGGCAGCCTTCTGTAATCGTCGGGTCAATAAGGTACTGGGTGTCAGCACTGGGTGTTCGTGTAACGAGCCATTATTGTTCTGTGTTCACTTTGATATTTGCCAGTAAACTGTCCTTATCCCAACCCATGGTGGCTCTGCCTGTTTCTCTTCTGGGAGTGAGAGAGTGGCTTGGTGAGCATTTGGCCTCTAGCCGGGGCCAAGCCATCACAGTCCTTTTTGGTGCCCAATGTGGGGCTCGAGGAGTTT
>VZTU01022724.1:17512-44297 GCA_013400835.1 Zapornia atra
AGATTGATCCACGCCTCAGCAGGTTTGTCGGGGGACTTGTGACTTTGTGGGGGACCAGGCCAGGGGGTCTGGACCTGAATGTCAGCACCCTGTGGAGGGGAGAGTCCTGTTGAGAGGCCCATGGTGAGGAGATGACTCCCCAGTAGAGAGGACTCACACTGTAGAAGGTTGTGGACACGACTCTCGCGTGGGTGGGACCCCACGGTGCCGCAGGGGAAGGGGGTGTGTATGTGGAATGCCCCCCCCCAGCTGAGATGGAAGACAGCTCGGGAGGAACAGACTGAAGCCCCCCACTCCCCATTCCCTGCCCTCCTGTACTGTGAAGGGGAGGGAAGAAAGGAGCAAATCCATGATTAAAGTCAAGAGTGCAAAGAGGCGAGGGGACAAGGTCTTTTCCAACCTAATGATTCTGTGAATCTGCAAGTGCAAGGCTGTACTTGGATAGGAGTTAAGCCTGACCTTAGCTTGGAGAGCTGCTGAAGTGACTTGAGCCATAGTCAATCACAAGCCAAACAGGAAGCAACTGTGCTGTCATAGAGAAGTCACACCTCATACCAGGATAAATCACAGACCGTTGGCCTCCTTGCATGTGTACAGTCAACCGTTTTTTGCTGTTTGCTGTGGGTCAGCTGGACAGCTGTGTCTGGGCTGGGGGCATTCATTGTGGAAGGGGTGCAGGCCTGCTGGAGACAGTCCCAGGGAAAGCATGAGGTGGTTTCCAGATCTGAACCCTAGGAAATGTGCACTATGATGGCAAAGAGAAGCAGTGGTTGACTTTATTTAACCTCTCCTGGAATTGCCTTCTCTGTCACCAGCACAACTGGGCTTGCAGTCTGCCCTGGAGGCTGCACACCAGTGATAAGCATAAATATTTTAACATTTCATATTAATGAAATTGACTACCATGTGCCCTAAAGATAAACAGCCATCGAGCTGTCACTCAGAACATTTTAGGTGCATTTTCCCCCGCAGCCATTTTCCTCTGTGAGAATAGTGATATTATTAAAGTTTGCCCAGAGAGCATTTCAGCAGCTCATTAAACACAGCTGCATATTTTGTGTAGCATTAAAGCAATTCACTTAGTAATTAACTAAATGTATGATAAGACTTTTTAACTAATATTGCTTTCCTTGTGCGAGTGATTTTCATTCATCTCAATCTAGTGTCCTCCTAGCTGAGAGCATGGCACAGGAGGATCAACTGCCATCCAGGGTGGGGGTAGTCTGTGAAGCCACTCTATGGCCCTGACAGGCTTTTCAGGGCATTTTTTTGAGCATGTCAGGTCCTCCTCCAAAGCAGCCATCTACCTCTGCATTGGACTTGCCAGCTTTCTCCCTCTTGTCTCCATCCTACTCCTTCCAAATAGCAATCTTGATATTTCCTCCACGTTTTTTCCTCCTCTTTTGGACTTCTGTGGTTTTCCTCCTGTGTCCATAAGTACCATGTAGATTCTCCTTTCATGTTGCTGCTGCTTCTCTCTTTGTCAAGGGTTATTGGGGTAATTTTGCAGCCCTATGGATTGACCCATGTTTCACAGTGGCTCTTCCAAGCGCATTTGCTCCCTGGGGCTGTTGGATGGCAGAGACAGAGCTGCTCTCTGTAGTGGCCTCAGGCCTGGGGAAGCTGTGTTCAGCCAGGGCCCCTGCATCCTGGGACCTGTTGTTTCCCTGAGCTTCACCACTCCTTGCCCAGCTCTGCTGCTGGGTGCAGCTCCTTCAAACCCTCACGCTGCAGCTGCAATGGCCCAGCCATTGCATGCACATGCATGGCACAGTATGGGGAAATGCATCTTCCACTCACAGCACTTGCTGCAGGTGATCACCAAGATCACTGAGAAAAGCAATAGTCATAAAGTCTTATGCTCCGTTGCCATATGTTTTCTGCCCTTATGAGTGAGCAGGTCCTGTTCTGAAGCATTCCAAAGGCTGCAGTGAGGTCAGAGTGCCCACCTGGGCATCTTTGGGTCAGAGAGTCCTCATCTGGAATCTCTGCAGGTCGCACTCAGTGCATATCAGGTTTTTGTGCAGGTTGAATCCTGTCATCCAGTGCCAGGAGGGACCTCCTGTGTCCTTAAGGACTTCATCTACACGGCTTTTAAATACCTCAAGGGATGGTGACTCCACCACCTCCCTGGGCAGCCTGTTCCAATGTTTGACAACCCTTGCCAGGTTTCATCCTATACTTCAAGCCTTGAAGCTCCCAAAATGTTAGCTCCAGTCAATGGTCTTGAACTATGTTACCCCATGGGAATTCATGGTTACCGATGCCTCTCTACTGTTCCTTCCCTTGTAAAATGGAGACATTTGCACATCCTGAGTGGTTACAAAGACCTGCAATGACTGCAGACCCTGAACTTGATATATTGTACTTGATCTGGTTATTAGTCACTTTGAGTTTTTCCCTCTGACATATAGAATCATAGAATCATAGAATGGTCTAGGTTGGAAGGGACCCCAAGGATCATAGAGCTCCAACCCCCCTGCCACAGGCAGGGCCACCAACCTCCAGGTCTGGATCTACACAAGGTTGCCCAGGGCCCCATCCAACCTGGCCTTGAACACTTCCAGGGACAGGGCATCCACTACTTCTCTGGGCAGCCTGTTCCAGCACCTCACCACTCTCTCTGTAAAAAACTTCCCCTAGTATCTAATCTAAACCTTCCTTCCTTTAGCTTTAGTCCATTATCCCTCCTTTAGCTTTAGTCCATATCCTTTGTTGGACAAACCAGACAGGATTTCCCATGGCAGGAGAGGGAAGGTGAAGCAGTGTGGTCAATGTAATCTGTGGGGTCAATGGGGCCATGCCATTTCCCATCAGTGAGAGGTTTGGCTGGCTGTGCCAGCAGCAATCCATGGGTAGTGTTCTGGAGCAGGGAACCCCAAACACACTGATTAAAAAAACCATCTCCTTCAATTATTTACAAATGCACAAGCAACTTTCTCTGCAGTATTTTTGAAATTATTCACTGTATCTAATTTAAATTGCATTGCCTTACTTAGGGTGTGGTGGAGGGGGAGGGAAAAATTACTATAAATAGTTATTTTATCACTAGCTATAGACAGTGCAAAAAAAGTATTACTTTAAGTGAAATTGGGAGTTCCAGTGAAATTTCTCAACGTGGAAAATAAACTCCTTTCTTAGGAGATTGTAGATATTCTCTGAGCTTCCAAAAACTTCTTTCCCCCTCCCCCTCCACCCCCCCCAAAGCCCAGTACAAATTTAAAGCTTCTGCCTTGTAGTTTGCCTCTTTTTTGGAAAGAGAGCATTGACCTCAGTGTTGATGTCTTGTTGGGGGCATGCTTCCAGCTGTGCCATCAGGACAAGCTCCAGTTGTTACTGGACAGCACTGTCTACAACTAGACCATCATGACCTTAGTCTTCAAGCTCCTATCAGTGGGTTGGACTCTTCATAGGTCACGATCTGTCACATGAACATTGAGCAGAAAAGGACTTGACTTCAGGAAAATCTAATGTCTGACATGCTTTGCTTCCTTCTTAAGTGTGCTACCTCAGGCTGCTGCTGGAATCTTCATTTGTTGATGGAATATTTCAACAGCTTCTTTAGAAGGATGCCAAGCAAGCACAAAATCAAAGCATGCATTATGTATGTGAAGATACTAGTTCTCAATTTTTGTACAGTTGCTTAGATCAAATCTTGACAGGATGTGGTTGGAAAGTTGTTCCACTGATTTCCAGCCAGTCTCTAATTGCCTAGAGGCTCCAGCCCATGAAAACACATCACAGCATCAGTCAGGTCCCTTATGAGCACTACCTCATGGTGTGGGTAAACCAACATTAGAGAGGAAAAAAAATGGAAAACACAGATAAGTAGGGAGCAATAAAAAGGAGGATCACATAAGCAGACTATGTTAGACATGTTGCAGCATTCTGGCCCTGCTGTGAGTCTTCCCCAGCCCATCATTGCAGAGCCTCCTGGGAGCTCATTCTCACCAGACTCCTCTCCTAGAGCTAGCTGCTAGGCTTTTTGTCTCTTCCATAGCTGTGTTTAATTGTGGGGATGTCAGTGTGACTTCTGAACACCTGGACTATGACTTGGAAGTATTTCCTAGCCATGTGTTCCAGGCTGCACCCAGCACTACTGAATGGCCCTGTGGTCAACCTTGGCTTTTCACCTGGTGCCCACCAAGCTGCTCTCTCACTCCCCCTCCTCAACAGGACAGGGGGAAAAAAATACAATGAAAACCTTGTGTGTCAAGATAAAGACAGGGACATCACTTTCCAATTACCATCAGAGGCTCAACTTGGGGAAATTACATTAATATATTGCAAATTGATAACAGAGTAGGATAATTAGAAATAAGAACAAATCTAAAAACACCTTCCTCCCACCCCTTCCTTCTTCCCACTCTCAACTTCTCTACCTCCTCCCCCTGAGCAATGCAGGGGTAAAGGGGAATGGGAGTTGTGGTCAACTCATAACACTTTATCTCTGCCACTTCTTCCTTCTCATGCTTTTCCCCTGCTCCAACAGGAGGTCCCTGGGATCCAGTCCTTCATGACCTTCTGCTACGTGGGTCCTTCCCACGGGCTGTAGTTCTTCATTAACTGCTCCAGCGTGGGTCCCCAGTGGGGTCCCAGGTCCTGCCAGCACACCTGCTCCAGCGTGGGCTCTTCTCTGCAGGCCACAGTTCCTGGCAGAGATCTGTTCCAGCTCGGGCTCTCCGTAGGGTCCTTCAGGGCACTTCCACCTGCTCCAGCGTGCAGTCTACAATGGGCTGCAGGTAGATATCTGCTTCACCATGAACCTTCATAGTCTGCAGCCAAATCTCTGCTCTGGTGTGTAGCGCACCTCCTCCCCTCACTTCTTCACTGACCCTGGTGTCTGCAGGGTTGTTCCTTTCACATAGCCTCACTCATCTCTACCAGCTGCTGTTGCTAAGCCATTTTTACTCTTTCTTAGCTGTGCTATCCCAGAGGCACTGCCACCATCACTGATGGGCTCGGCCTTGGCCAGAAGCTGGAATGTGACATGGGGGCAGCTTCTGTTATCTTCTCATAGATGTCATCTCTTCAGCCCTTCCCCTATTGAAACTTGGCCACATAAATCAAATATGTAAAATGTCATACAGTATGGTGGTAATACCACCCCACTGCATGGCATGCTGTATGCATGACAGCTCCGATCAGGACTGCTACAGTGCCTGCACAAGATGAGAATGAGTCCATGGTGAAGCAACCCAAGTCCAGAGAATGGCTGTGGAGATTCTGGAATCCAAAATCCTTTCCTGGCTGAAAGGATTTCATTTTGACTTACCAATGTTGTGCAATCTGGATTGTTAGTCCAGATTTTCCAACATATTTGAACACCCAAGGACAGATAAAAGGATATATAGTACTCACTGCAAAGTGTTTCTGATATGTATTTGTATCTTTTGATACCTTAATGTAACTAGTTATGACAGTAAAGATCATAGAATCATAGGATGTTTCAGGTTGGAAGGGTCCTTTAATGGTCATCTAGTTGAACCCTACTACAGCAAGCATGTTCAACTAGATCAGGTTGCTCAGAGCCCTATCCAGCCTGACCATGAATGTTTCCAGGGATGGGACAGCTACCACCTCTCTGGGCAATCTGTTCCAATGTTCCTGGAACAACGGCCATCATTTAAAAAAAAAAGTATTCCATATAGCTAGTCTAAATTTACCCTCTTTTATTTTAAACCCATTCCCCCTTGTCCTGTTGCTCCAGGCCTTACTAAGAAGTCTGTCCTCATCTTTCTTATAAGCTCCCTTTAATTACTGGAAGGCTGCAATAATGGCTCCCTGGAGCCTTCTCTTTTCCAGGCTGAACAAGCCCAACTCTCTCAGCTTGTCTTCACAGGAGAGGTGCTGCTGCCTTCTGATCATCTCCACGGCCCTCTTCTGGACTCTGCTTCATAGGCCCATGTCTTTCTTGTACTGAGGACCCTGGAGCTGAATGCAGATAGCAGAGTAGAGGGGGAGAATCACCTCCCTCAACTTATTTGTTTTGATGCAACCCTGGATATTTCAGGCTTTCTGGGCAGCAAGCACATATTGATGGGTCATGTGGACCTTTTCATCCACCAACACCCCCAAGTCCTTCTCCTTGGGGCTGCTTTCAATCCCTTCACCCTCCAGCCTGCACTGGTAACAATGGTTGTCTCAACCCAGGTCCAGAACCTTGCACTTGGACTTGAACTTCATGAGGTTCGCATGGGCCCACTTAGTGAGCTTGTCCAGATCCCTCTGGATGACATCCTGTCCCTTGGGCATATCAACCACACCAGCCAGCTTGGTGTTGCCTGACAACTTTCTGAGAGTGCACTCGCTCCCACTGTCTATGTCATTTATGAAGATATTATATAATACAGACCCTACTAAGTCCCTGAGAGTGAGCCGCATTTGAGTGGTGGGGGGCCTAGTCCCTCAGGAGCACAGCTGCTGTTCCTGTTAGCACCTTCCCTGGGAGCAGGGAACAGAGATTTGTTGCCTGCTCTGCAGGGAGTTGGAGGTGCTGAAGGGTAGCTTTTCATGTCCTCTTTACAGCATGATCACACTTCCTTGCCACACCCAAGAGAGAAAGGTCTGCTTCCCCTCCACACCCTGGGATATCTAAGGCAGACAGTACAGACCAGTCTCAAAAACCTATGCTGGCTGCTCGTCCTGCATTTCAGACCTTGGCATGAAGCAGCTCAGCTGCCCCGGCCCAGGTCTCCCCCAGCAGTTCATAGGACCCGCAGACAGGGGAGGTTTTATTATTTCTATTTTTTGTGTGTTGCATTAATTTAAAATTTGCTCAATCTCTGACATGTCAGGGAGGGAAGAAAGAAGATCTCACCTCTTTTCTCCAGTAATGTATCCTAAAGATGAGATGACAGGATGTTTTAATTTTTTAAAAGTTCTCTCAAGCAAAATGAATATTTATTTTGTGCCTGACAGCATCTATTTTCTGAGCCATAAATTCTAGTGTCTGTTATTCATAATGTGTCCTTTGGCTTCTTGACATTGCCTAGAGATGTCTCAGTCCCTGGCAACATGTAATTTATTAGGACTGATTTTTTCAGACCCTGAGTGGCTTCTGGGATGGCACTGGGGTCATCCTCAGGAAGACAAGGCAGGCTGGTTCTCGTTGCTGTGGAAGTAGTGCCCCCATACCACCTCTTAGCATTCCAGCCTCTCAATTTTGTGCTACTACTGGGGGCAGCTGACACCAGAGTCGAGTTTTTGCTTGGTTCTTCGCTACGTTTGCTATTTCATAAATGAGCTTTTTGTGCCTGTGTCAAGCTGGGTGTTGCTCAGGCAAGTCATGCAGATACGAAGCAACTGAACATAAGATGCTTGGCTGGAAGATAGCAGGACAGTCCTGGGCAGCAGCCCAAAAGATTATGATCTTGGTGTCAGCAAGTTCCCCTGCTCATAGTGCATCCTTGCCACCAGCACAGGAAAGAGGGAAAACCAAGAGATTAAGTGCAGGCTGGGTGAGAACTCTTTAAGCTGGCAGTGTCACCTGTATTCCTAGGGCTGACTTGCTGGAGCTTATTTAATAACGTAAGCATATGCAACAGAAAGCTGTCCTGAGGGTCCTGGAGTCATTTCAAAAATTGAGATGCTGCAGGGAAATCAATACTCTGTCGGTCTGGCACACATCATTAAACTTATCAGTAAAGGATGTGTATGTGGTGACTCAACGACAAACACATTATTTGCTCTTGCTTCTTTAAGTACAGTGCTTCTAAATAAAGAAAACAAAGACCCCTGAATATTCAAAGGAGCAATTCCAATTTAGATCCTGTAGATTCAGTGCCGGTAGTAGGCGCCTTTGTCCTGTACTGAGTTTCTGTCTTCCTTTGGAGTACCTGGTACCTCCCAGGATGACCAGTACCAAAGTTGCCTGTTCTGTTCTTTGCTGTTTATACTCACATAGCAGATAGAGACAGGGATCTGAGCTTGCAAACAAGAGCTTGCAGCTTTATTTCATTTCCTGCTGCCCTGTGACAGTGGTCCTAGCAAGACAGTCTTTGCAACAGGAGGTCTGCAGACATGAGTGTCCAGCTTAACTGCAGCTTCTATTCCCGTGTGATTTCTCATTGCACCCAGTATTTCACATCAGCTTTCAGGGAAGTCAAGTGTTGAACACCTGAGGTGAAGCCTGGTGTGACAGACCCCTGCGAGTTCCCACTCCTGAAGCCTGCTCATGCCAGCACAGCAGTGACGATGGGTCAGGGCTAAGACCCTGGATCACTCAAGTGGGCTGTCGCTAAACTAACCCTGCCAGAGTAAGTCCCCCCCCAACCAGTGTGGCAGCAGCTCTTCAGAGCTGGAGTACACTGCACAACTGAGTGCTATCAGCTGGTTTGTGGAGATACCAGCCTTCTGCTTTGCAAATGATCCATGTGAGACAGGTGGAGCATGGTTTGTTACTGGGAAGGAGATCACATACATAATGTGAAAAGATGAAGCTGTTTTGTTCACTACTTCTGTATCTCCAGCCGTTCCCATACAGAAATCAGCTATGATGCATTTGATGCCAGGTGGCAATAATATTTAGATCTCAGGGGAAATGTGTATTTCTTTAAAAGGCAGAGCAGTACTGACACATGAACGTTACCCTGGCTGAGAGGTATCTTTGAGCAGCCTTCTGGGTCTGCTAGATCCTGCCTTTCATATATGGTTATTGCTCTGTATAACTGATAGACTACTTTTGCCATTGCACAGCCTTCCAACCAGGTGCCTGGCAGTGACCAGCTATTTCATGAGGCATGTAAATCATCTTCTGTCCTGCCTGGAATTCAGTATGCCTTAATGGAGCTGGCCATGGGAAAGATTCAATCTACTTCCAGCCTTCGCTTTGGCAGGTTCTTGATGTGTAGCTGGTAACACTGTACCTCAGCAACACTGGAGAAATTATGGCAGTAGTCACATTAACCTTTCCAATCAGCCGCACGCTGGTGTCACATTTCTCTGCTAAGAGCCTGGCAGTGGCTTTTGGGACTCACAGATGCCATCTCCAAACAATTAAATATGAAGGAATGTCATTGCTGAAAGACCCATAACAGCGATGGCAGAAATACCCAGGCACCTTCAGAACTGCAAGTCTGTTTATGACCTTTCATTTGGCTTCGTTAGCAACACTGCTGTGCAATTGCATGTTAACTCTTACGAATGGCCAGTGCACCTGCTCATTTCCCTGCTTGACTCTGAGCACAACCAGCAGTTACACGGCCTGTGCTGATCACCTACCTATCAAAAATGGAAGAGTTAACCAGGCAGAGCAAGCAGCAATTGCTCTAGATAACTAAGTCGGTGTAATTTTCTATTGAGAAATAGCAAGAGTGTCACCTGATGCCACAATACACAACATTGTTAGATGCAGCACCACTACAGCTGCTGTAACTGTCAAGCACATCCCTGACAATGTGGACCTGTGATTCACGTGTCACCTCCTCCATAAAACTGATGCTTATGCCCAAGTAATATGAAAAGCCAAGCACCACGAACTGTTGAAGAGAACAAGTCACCAGCCAAGTGTGAGACCCATGGACTTAAAAAAGAGGGGTAGAGAAGTGGGGAGAGCATGCTGACCAGGTCAGGAGCATTTCTGACCACAAGTCAGCGAGGAATTGTATTAAACACCCACTGAAGGTTTCAAATTACTGAAAGCTGTCTGGTTCCAGCAGCTGTGCGCTCTCTCTAGGTGAGCAAAGAACGGTATTGTCTCTGCCACTTTGACCAGCTCTCACAAAGCTGATCTTTGGTCCCAGAGACACACTCCTGTAGCAGTACTGGTGTTTTACGGCATGGGAGCCTCCACGGGCTGGCATGGCAGAGGAGGAAATGAAACAGCAGGCAAACTGCAGGCAGGAGCAGAAAGGTAGCATTTGTGAAGGGAATGGCTGATTTTGCTGGCACAAAGAAGTGACCACCTGGGAGATGGTGTGCAACAGTCACTCCTGACTGGCTGAGGAGAAATGTGAGGCTTTGGTAGAAACCCTAAAAACACTCTGGTACTAAAAAGCAGCAGCAATCTGGCAGGTACACACCCTCGTGGATACTGTTGATGACCTTGCTCTGGCATCTTTAACAACACCTTCCTGAAACAGGATCCTTGACAGTGCTTGTCAGTCCCCAACATGTACAAAAGCAAACCCTTAAAGTGCAGGTTTCCATGGAGAATGTATTATATTTTCTCCTGACAACCCTCCCTGGCAACCAGCTATTGTGTTTGCAGAGGGAGATGATTTGTCCCTTAGCAAGGAACCCAAGAATGGTGCCCCTTCCATGTGCCACCAAGGCCTGGGATCAAGGTGGGCATCTGGGCTGAAAGCTCCTTGTTTCCTCACTACCCAGTGGCCCAGGCAGGGAAGGAGAATGCAAAATATCTCCTCTACCTGGGGGGACATTACTGTTCCCTGGCATGCAGCTGTTCCTATCACACCTGGAGGACCTTCCTACTCCTTTTTAAAAATGCATCTCTTAGCATTGGTTGCTAAACAGCTAAATATTGCTGAGTCTTTCACATTATAAGGCCACCCACAACTGGCTGTGCTGTCTCCCCTCAGCTTGAGCCCTGGGAGCAAGCTCTGGCTGATTTTCCCTGGGACAGCGGAGCACCTGTGTCAAACAGCCAGTTCTGCTATTTTGGAAACTCCTTTATTGGATACTGTTCTTCTGACTCTACTATGTCTCAGAGCTCCTCTTCTTTAGATGTCTCCTCATGCACGCCTGAATTCCTACCAAGGAGAAGCCAGGGCAGTGTCAGGGAAGACAGCAGGCCTGCTAGCGGCCTAGCCCTCTTCTCCCAGGATTTAGGCCCTGACAATATTCTTCTATTCCCATGAGACAGGAAAAGTTACTCATGCTGACAGGATCCTAATAATCACATTCTCAAAACACAGCGGCCTTGTTGATAGGGGTACAGGCTGCCCTAAACCAAGAAGCAGTTATGGGAAGGTACTTGGGAGTAACGGAACATGTTAGGAACCAGCCATAATAAGATAATCAAAACCAGCAGGTGTGCAGATGTTTTTAGGCATTAAAGGTTAACTAACAATATTTTGCTTTATCAGAACTCGTTATAATTCCTAACCAATCAATACAGTGTGAACAGTGTGTGTAACCAATTAGCAGGTTTTTAGCTTGCCATGTTTGCAGTGGTGGGGGTATATAATCTGTGTGATTTCACCTAATAAAATGGCTTCACCTAAAATTCATATCAAATTGCATGTTGCTCTCTGATGGTCGCTATAGGGCAGTGTAATGTGTTTAGCTGACATTGCTTTTACAAGGAGAAAACGTACCTTGGGCAGCAACTTTAAACAACAGAGATGTACAGGCAATGAGCCAGGCAAAAATAATCCCAGTGCTTGTCAGTTGTTAATCAGTCTTGCTGAAACAAACGAGCTAGATTGAGACTCTGCCATTATTCAAAGATAAGAAAACCCTAATGGAAATCACATCTCCTCTGAAACTTTTGTCTGCTGGCATTAGAGAGCACTATTCATCCTTCACTGGAGCAGGCAGCCTGCCTTTGAACGGTCCATTGTCTGGCAGCATTGCCCTCCCTCCCAGTGGCAGCACCGTTCACACATCAATGACTAATATCGGTTCAGATCTATTTTGCTGCCAAGTAAAAGTTATCACTAGAGGAAAAAAAATAGGAGAAAATCCTGTTTGCTCCAAACTGTAAATGACGCCGTGCGCAGACAGTAGGCTCACTGGAATTGTTGTCAGTTCTGGTAGGTTATGAGTTGTGATGGGATTTTTCTTTACCTTGAGACAGCAAAGAGATAGCTGATAACATCACTCTCCTTGGACAGACCAGTTACGAGTCTCACGGGACTGCAGTGGGATATTACAAGTGCTGGGCTGCCTGATGATGGATACCTGTGGAGTGGGGCTTTTTCCACCTGAGCTTTCTGTCACAGGAAGAACGGTGGCTGCACCATGGTGGTGTAACAATCAATGGGGACCCCTCTGGTTCCATGTCCCACCATGTGTACCTTTCCTGCCTGCCACGACAGCACCATGCTGGTGCCAAATCACAGAATCACAGAATCGTAGGGGTTGGAAGGGCCCTCCCGCGATCATCGGGTTCAACCCCCCTGCCAAAGCAGCTCCCTATCTCATATTACATAGATAGGCGGCCAGACAAGACTTGAATATCTCCAGAGAAGGAGACTCCACACCCCCTGGGCAGGCTGTCCCAGGGCTCTGTCACCCTCACTGGGAAAAAGTTCTTCCCCATGTTGGTGCAGAACTTCCTGTGCTCCAGCTTACAGCCATTGCCCCTTGTCCTGTCCCCACAGACCAAATAGCTGCTTCCAGCAGCTCAGGCCATCTGCTTTGTCTCTAGTTTCTCATGGCAACAACCACACCAGCTTAATGAAGATGATGAGGGGACTAGCACATCACTCTTGCAAAGAGAGGCTGAAGGACTTGGGAATTTTTAGCCTAGAGAAGACTGATGGGGGATCTTATCAATGCTGACAAATACTTGAGGGGTGGGTGTCAGGAGGATGGAGTCAGGTTTTTTAATGGTGATGGGATCCCAGTGATGGGATGAGGGGTAATGGGCATAAACTTGAATATAAGAAGTCCCACCAACATGAGGAGGGACTTCTTTTCAGTAAGGGTGGCACAGCACTGGGACAGGCTGCCCAAAGAAGCTGTGGAGTCTCCTTCTCTGGAGATATTCAAAGCCTGCCTGGGCACGTTCTTGTTTGACCTAATCTAGGTGATCCTGCTCTGGCAGGGGGGGGTGGAGTAGATGATCTCCAGAGGTCCCTCCCAACCCTTGCCTTCTGTGATTCTGTGATTTTTGCACAACCAAGCAATAGCACTAGGTGCTTGTCTGATGCCCCAGCCCTAACACGAAGAATTTTGCAGGCTGCTTGGGTTTCCGTGGAGCTATCTTCAGCTCTAGGGGGAGAACTATGGGTTCAACCAGGTAAAATAATAATAGCTCAGATCCTATGGAACCAGATTTTTTTAAGAGGGTCTAAGTGAAATCCCTATACCTTCAAACCCCCAAACCATTCTGAGTCAATTCAGGGCTTCATTAACTTTTCAGACTTAGCTTTTGTTCCAAGGTGATGCAGCCTTTGGGGAAATCTTTTCTTAAAATGTAGCTCTGTTGCTGGGGGGTGGGGTGGGGGAGAAAAATAATTGTAGTAACTCCCATGAAGGAGGAAATCTGTCCTCTTTGAGTTGGATCTTGAAGCTCAATAACCAGTAGCGAACTCCAGGAACTTGCTTTCAATAGTGCACATTACTTTTTCTCCATCTTTTGTAGTCTGTGTAGCACACTGAGAGACTGGCTAGGGCAGAAACCAATTCCCATTGATGGGAGACAAAACACACTTACCCCTACGCTGTTGGCACTGACCAGGTGTAACAAGGTACAGTTACTAAACAATGGTTTCACTGGCTGCAATATTTTTCTACGTAACAAACTTGTACAAGGCTTTTTTTTTTTTTTTCTCTTTTCTTTCTGGTAAATGATGTGCAGAAAGTGGCATTTCCATTAGATCACCCAGTGCATAAATAACAAAGAGAACGTCATTCTCTACGTGACACAATTACTTCCAAAAGGAAGAACTGGGAAGAAACACTGCAGCAGACATATCTGTGGGAAGTTATAGGAGGCTAATTGGTTTTATCCTTAGTGACACTGTCAGGGTTACGTCCTGAAATCTACAGTTATCTTTAATGCTGTGAGAGTGAGCATAGTTAAAGCGCCTGAAGATAAGATTAAAAATCCTGTTTAGAAGATTATGCCTTGCCTTCCTGTTCTGCCAGCAGCTCATCTGTCAGCACTCCACAGGTTTTTCATTACAGCTTCTGGGTGTATCTTGGTTCCCTAAGGTAGGAAGGAAACCTTGTGTCACAGGTTGAATGTGTGACGAGCACCCACCACACCGCAGGCTGCGTGCTACTGCTCACTAATGCAAACTAAGCTACTTGTTGTCACCACAGTCTTTCATACTGGAACTAGCACATCAAGGGGGAATGGAAACCGCCTGTGCTGCGCACAGGAGGGCAGGCAGGCCAGTGGTGCCGCGGGCTTTGCTGCTGCACAGGAGGGAGAGAAACAAAATGAGGGGGGGGAGGGGGGGCTAAGCGTCTGGGAACCACTTCCTGCGAAGTTTTCCTTGCCCGAAAACTGTTCTCATAAAGCAAGAACTCATCCCCTGGAACTCCGCCTTTCCCCTCCGGGGTAGGAACACCTCGCAGCCGCGCCACGGGGACGCGCCCCACCTCCAGGGGACAGGGAAGGGAGCGCGGCTGCCAGCTCTCCTTGTTCCCGTGTCAGTTCAGGAGCCTGAGCGGTTCCCAACGCTCGCTGGGGCGCTGAGCGCGTCAGGGGAGCGGCAGAGCTGGGGGAGACCGCAAGCCCCGTCTCACGGCGTGACTGCCAGGCGCCCGGGAGCCGCCTAAGCCACCGGCGAAGTTAACCCGTGCGGGAATCAGCTTGTGCCGCAGCTCTCCTGTCTCTGCGGGGCAACCGGCCGCCAGCACCCCCGGGACAGCAAGCTGCCTGGGCTGCGTCCGGCCCAGCGCCACCCACCCGCTGTACCTCCCACCCTTCCCACCGGGAGAGAGAGCATGGCTCCTGGGGCGCCGTGCGAGCCGCGGCGCAGCCGCCGCCCCGGTGCTCATAGGGGCGGGTGCTCCAGCGCAGCACCTGCGGCCCACCCCCGCAGCTACCGGCAGCGGCGGAAACCGCCGAGGCAGGTACGAACGGACAGCTGGGGGCTTCGACTCTCGCGGGCAGCCGGAGCGCGAAAAGGCGCCCTCGCAACCACCCCTCCCGGCGCCGAGCCCCACCTCCCCTCCCAGCCCGGCCCCACCCCACGCCGCCCCTGGTGGGGATAGGCCGTTGGGGTCCTGTGCCGGGCCTCTGTCTCGGGGCTGTTCGAGCGGATGCCTGTTGGACCGTTAACGGCGCAGCTGCTCGCAGGAAGGGGCCGGGGCCCTGCGAGCGTTTTCAACGGATTCTCAGCCGTTGTTTTTCGCCGCTCCGCCCTAGTTTTGCCCTCAGCTGGTCTCTCGCTGCCTTCGCTTTCTCACCAGGCAGCGCGCGGGTGACTAAGTACGGTGGCCGGCAGCGGGGAAAGGGGCCGGTATGGCGGCGGTGGCGGCGATCGGCCGGGCGTGCGCCTATGGCGCTTTTCGAGCGGCGTGGCGAGGTGATGGCGGAGCGCGTGGTGCTGGGGCGCCGCGGCGGGCAGGGGAGGTGTGATCGCTCCCGGGCCCAGCTGAGGGCTGGTCGCCACGGGAGGCACGTAACCGCGGGGGTTACACCGGCAGCGCCGCCGGGGCACGGCGGGAGGTCGCGCGTGTCGGTGCGTTCGCGCGTGTGTGTGTTATAGGCCCCTGCACTGGTTCCCCCGCGGAGGTGTGAGTGCTGCTGAGGGGGAAAGACCCGCCTCGCTGTTTGTTGGACGGGGCTCCGGCTGCGAAGCGTTGGGGTTGTCACGGCGGCGCGGTATTGCGCCAGAGGACAGAGTCACAGAGTGGGTCAGGCTGGAAGGGGCTTCTCGAGGCCATCTAGTCCCACCCTCTGCAGTGACAGGAACATCTTCACTATATCAGGTCACTCAGAGCCCCACCAAGCCTGGCCTTGAGTATCTCCAGGGATGGGGCCTCCACTACATCTCTGGGCAACCTGTTTCAGTGATCCACCACCCTCGTATTGAAGAACATTTTCCTAATATCCAACCTAAATCCCCCCCTTTCTAGTTTAAAATCATTAGCCCTTGTCCTACTGCTACACACCCTCGTGAACAGTTCTTCCCCAGGTTTCCTATAGGCACCTTTCAGGTATCGTAAGGCTGCTATAAGGTCCCCCTGGAGCCTTCTCTTCTCCAGGCTGAACAAGCTCAATTCTCTCAGCCTGTCTTCATAGGAGAGGTGTTCCAGCCCTATGATCCTTTTTGTGGCTCTCCTCTGTACACTGTCCAACAGGTTTATTGTCCTTCTTGTGTTGACAACACAGTATTCCAGGTGAGGCCTCACTAGAGCAGAGTAGCGGAGCAGAATCACCTCTCTCAATATGCTGGCCATACTTCTTTTGATACAGCCTAGGATGTTGTTGGCCTTCTGGGCTGCAGTCCATAGAGTCATAGAATGATCTGGGTTGGAAGAGACCCCAAGGATCACAGGCAGGGCCACCGACCCCCAGGCCTGGATCTACACAAGGTTGCCCAGGGCCCCTTCCAACCTGGCCCTGAACACTTCCAGTGACAGGGCATCCACTACTTCTCTGGACAGCCTGTTCCAGCACCTCACCATTCTCTTTGTTCCCCTAATTTCTAATCTAAACCTTCCCTCCTTCAGCTTTAATCCATTCCCCCTTGTCCTGCCACTGTCTGCCCTTCTAAAAAGTTGATTCCTCTCCTGTTTCTGTGTTCCCTTCAGGGACTGGCAGGCTGCAATGAGGTCCCCCCGCAGCCTTTTCTAGGCTGAGCAAGCCCAGCTCCCTCAGCCTCCCTTCATAGGGGAGGTGTTCCAACCCTCTAATCATCTCTGTGGCCCTCCTCTGGATGCTCTCCAACAGTTGCACATCTATGCACATTGGTGGCTCGTGTCCAAACCCCTATTAAGAGAGGTCATGATTAATTTGAATTAATCACTGCACACAGCGAGGCAGGAGCCGCTCTTTATGGGAGCGGATCAGGACACAGCACAGCCGCGTACGTTCCCTTGGCTGTGCAGTCATGCCGAGCCCTACAAGAGCTAGGTAGGAATTTCATTATACATCTAAACACCGCTAATGAGACTTCCTAAACAAGTGCTGCTTGGGTTTTTTAAAGCCTGTGTTTTGCTAAGTAGTGTGAATCGAGTTGCCCTTGCATGTGTTATTCTTCTCAATACCTTGTGAAGTAGCTAGCCTTCCTCTCGCATTGTCATCAGCGCACAAGGTTGCTGTTGTCACTACTCGGCCCTTCCCATATTTATTTCTTCCCATGCAATAAACGTACTTCAAATCATACACAGGCTTTAGGCCTGCAGATCTCCTACATCCTTACAGGGTTTGGAGCAGACCAGCTGTGCCTTTGGAAACCTATTGTCCCATCAGAGTAACTTGCGCAGTAACAGACACCTTGAGATAACAAGAGCGAGGTGATTTGCTTTTTAGTTCAAATACATTCTGCCTGTATCCAGTGAGGAGTCTGCAAAGGTCCTCATGAAAAGTATATATATACTATGGGAAATTCTTACAAGGGGAAATAGTGGCCAGCAGGTCCAGGGAAGTGATTGTGCCCCTGTACTCAGCATTGGTGAGGCTGCACCTCAAGTACCCTGTTCAGATTCGGGCCCCTCACTGTAAGAAAGACATCGATACCCTGGAGCGTGTGCAGAGAAGGGCAGCCAGACTGGTGAAGGGGCAGGAGAGCAAACCTTACAAGGAGCAGCTGAGGGAACTGGGGTTGTTCAGCCTGGAGAAGAGGAGGCAGAAGAGGGATCTTATCACCACCTACAACTACCTGAGAGGAGGGTGTAGAGAGGTGGGAACTGGTCTCTTCACCCAAGTGACAGGTGACAGGGTGAAGGGGAATGGCCTCAAGCTGCAGCAGGGCAGGTTCAGATTAGACCTGAGGAAAAAGTTCCTCACTGAAAGGTTATGGGGCACTGGCACAGGCTGCCCAGGGAGGGGGCTGAGTCACCGACCCTGGATGTGTTTAACAGACGGGCAGATGAGGTGCTCAGGGATGTGGGTTAGTGGAGGACGGGTACGGTTGGACTCGATGATCTCTAAGGTCTTTTCCAACCTAGTGATCCTGCAGCACTGGAGGCTGCCTTGGGAGATGTATGATGTCTTTCTGTCTCCCTTTGTTTTCATTTTTCTTCCAAAGTGACCTCCATCTTTAAGAGTCACTGTGTGGCATCAGCTATGCACCCTGCAATTAAATCACGGGGAACCTGTCTCAGAATAATCCTTTATACAGTCCAGGTGGTTTGTATGCACTTAGGTTCTAGGCCAAAGTTCTAATGAACTACATCGTTAATGCCTAGTGCACCTGGAAGCTGGCCATGGTTTTGCTTTCAGCAGAGGATGTCACTCTTTCTGTCCTTCAGAGGCAAAATAAACTGCAGTTAAAGCCTGAGCATTCGGGGAGGTTTGAAAAGGAAAACATTTTCACTGTCTAATCACAGAGTATATCCTAAAAATATAATACTTGCAAGTCAAACAAGGAAAAGTAACAGGCTACAACTTCTCCTAAGTAATTCATTGTAATGTGTTTTTTTGATTACCTTTGTGTTCCATGCTTAGTCCAGGTAGATAGTGACCCCTTCTCTGTGCTGTGATTTTAAATGTGTGGGTTTTAGCTTTGGAAATTAAGTTCTTCACAACCAAATTTTTCCAAGGTATCTGGAGGTTGGTTTTTTGGGGTTTTTTTTTTAAACAGTTAGTATCAGTGCAAAGATTTCATTACTACAGGGGCACTCATGAGATGATATGAAAAAATAGTAATGATTCTCAATGTTCCCTGTTGCAGTTCTTTGTGTGAATATATTATTTCTGTGCATAACACTTTCATTTGAATAAAAAGCAGTGAGCAAAAAAATTAAACAGAAAAGAAAGGCAGACACCACCCCCCCCCAGTTTCATTGTCCATCAGAGGCCAAGTTAATAGTGGCTGGTGTCTCCAGAACTGCTATTTGGAATTGGATCAGAACATCTCTGTTTTCTTGCCTGTAAACCTTTTGAGAATGCTATGATTATTTCAGTCTGGAGCCTCCCCTGTGTATGTCTGGAACTATACTGGGGCAAATTTCCCAAAGTTCTAATTGTAACCAGGCAATAAGCATCTTGATAGCTCTTCTAAAATGTTTTGTGTTTGGTTTGGGGTTTTTTTTTTTCCCACAATACAGTTCTCACTGAAATCAACTTCATGCAGTGTTTCCTCCTCTCAGAAAAAGTCCAGAGTGGTGCAGTTTTCACAGAATCATCTTGGTTGGAAGGGACCTCTCAGATCATCAAGTCCAGCCATACATTTTCTGCATGTAATTCCTGTGGCAAAACAGAGAAAGGGATTATAAAACTGTTGACAGTTGTTTAAAACCAAATTAGTGCTCACTAATGGTGAGCTGCACGCTCACTGCACCAGTGAGCAGGCAGCTCACTGGCTGCACGCTGCACTCACTAGTAAACACCTGGGTGTTCAGCGTGGTCCCCATCATGTGGTGACAGATGCTGCCTAAGTCTTCTGCAGGTGGCATGTTAAACCAGTAGGTAACTGACATGAAGACAGGGAAGCTCTAATGAAAGGGGTACAGTAAAGGAGGCTTGGGAATCGACTCGAGTGAGTGTCAGAAAGCTGGTGTTTAAAGTTTGCATCTTGTGAGAAGAATGAAATGATTTTACAGTGGGCTTTGCTAAGTGAATTGTTAGTCCTGAACATATGTATATTTATACTTGTATAAACTTTTGTATTTAGTCAGCAAAAGACAACAATTAAAAGTTTTAATTTGATGTTTATAGCAGGGGAGTATCACAGAAGAGTGAATTTTCTGTTAGTGCAGAGCACGGTTTAAATACAGTAAACGTGCATTTTCTTCTGCTTTGTTGGCATGTCTTTTGCTGGTGGCAAGACATGAGTCCACCATTGGTGACATGCCTTGCTTTTTACAAATTACTCTGTTTTTAATAGCTTACTGTAAGAAACATTTTAGACTTTGAAATAAAAATCCCATCGCAGAAGTTTAGAGTGTGTATAGGGAATGGGGAATATGATGCATTAACTGTACATACTTAGATGTCAGAATGCTGTTTTCTTGAGATGTGACATTTCAAACTGTTTTACATTCCATAAATATTTTTATTCTTTGTTCTCCTTCCAACATGTCTATTCCCTTGGTAGCAGTGTATGTGCAGAAGTGTGTGGGTATACTTGATTAAATACCAGCACTCGGTGTTTCAGACTTTGGGAATCATGTAGGTTTGTTGTTTGTTCTTTTTTGTTTTGGGTTGGGTTGTAGGGGTTTTTTTTTGCCATGTCTTCCTCCTTCTCTTTTTGATCTCCTCTGCAATTCAGGGACCAAAACAGTCTTCTGTCCCACTGTCCAGAATCTGGTCAGCACAGACCCTGGGCATTCCTAGATGTACAGCTTTGATTGCCAGCTCGGAACTGGTGTATTCTGTCTCTGCCAGTCTTAAAAGTATAAATTGCTCTCACTTCAAAAGAGCTTGAAACCTTATGGAAAATACGAGATTTGTCACTGGTTTCAGTGGAGCCAGGATCTTACTTTGGGCCCTTAACAACTTCTGTTGTGAATAGCAATAGTTGGATAGTGTAGTTTGGGTTTTTTTAATAACTTTGGATCACCAGATTTTTTTATATCTATTGAAGGTCTTCTGACCTTTTTCTGTCATACCAATACTTGTTTAGCTGCTTCTTTTTTTTGACACTGTACTTTTTCTCCTCTTCTGTGCCCTGGCCATTCTGTCAGGATTTTATTTCTGCAGCAGTTACTAAATTGCTTCCTCTGTCTCTTCATTCTTCTTACTGTTGTCATTCTGTCCTGAGTTTATTGCCTCTGCATAGACTTCTTTCAGATTTCCATCATCATTTCAGAGGGATTATTAGAGAGTATGTGGAGCGTGGAACCTTTTTTAGCTCATGAAAGTAGGAGTAAAACAACCAACCAAAAGCAAATAGCATTGCAAATGTTTTAAATAATAAACTCTAATACTCTTCTATTTTGTTTCCCTAATGAATGTATTGTTTCGTAGGCAGAGAATTCAGAATATGCTTTGGCATTAGGAACTGGGAGAGAAAGCAACACCTCCTCTGCTAAAAAGGCATATGACCAATTCAAACAAAGCAATGGCTTTCTCACTGCAGTGTTTAATGTCCCTTTGAGCCTGGGTCTGGACAATTAGTGCTGTTCATGGTATTCTCAATGTTGACCCGTTAATTCATCTTATTTTAGCTAACAAAGTGTTGCTCCAGTAGATAACTCCAAGTGAGTAAGTGAAACACAGGATATAAGAGAAGCACACTGAAATGGCAAGGCAGGGAAGCTAAGTTAATTCTTTGCATCATTATGCTCTGGAAAGAGAAACAGGAAATTTCCATATGGTGCCCGCTGGTGGTAATGGTGGTGAGAGCAGCTATTCCTGAAATTAAAGTAACTGTGAAAGAGTTTATGGGACAAACCTATGGGATGATCATTAGCAGGATCAGAAGCTACTTGCAAAATAATTCTGAGAGAACTCCAGGCTGAAAAAGATACATTACTAGTAAGGGTGTGTAGCCTCCCTTTTAAAATTGCTTTGGTACCTCAAGAGTGGCAGATGGTAAAGGGGGCACCAATCTTCTAAAAAGCCTTGATAAAAAATGTTGATAAAGAGACTGCATGTGCCTTTAGTAATGCAAAACTCAATCCTACAAATCTACTGGAGCTTGGGTGTGTTGGTTGGTTTTTCTGAGAATCTCAGTAGGAGACTGCTGGAGAAACTGGCTGCCACTGGCCTGGACAGGTACACTCTCTGCTGGGTTAAAAACTGGCTGGATGGCTGGGCCCGAAGAGTCCTGGTAAATGGAGCTAAATCCAGCTGGAGGCTGGTCACAAGTGGCGTTCCCCAGGGCTCAGTGCTGGGTCCAGTCCTGTTCAGTATCTTTGTCAATGACCTGGATAAAGAGATCAAATGTTCTCTCAGTAAGTTTACAGAGGACACTAAGCTGGGAGAAAGCATTGATCTGCCTGAGGGTAGGGAGGCTCTTCAGAGGGATCTGGACAGGGTGGATCAATGGGCTGAGACCAACAGGATGAGGTTCAACAAAGCCAAGAGCACAGTCCTGCACTTGGGACATAACATCCCTGTGCAGTGCTGCAGGCTTGGGGAAGAGTGGCTAGAAAGCTGCCTGATAGGAGGTTGTAGAGAGGTGGGAATTGATCTCTTTGCCCAAGTGACAGCTGACAGGACGAGGGGGAATGGCCTCAAGCTGCACCAGGGCAGGTTCAGATTAGACCTGAGGATAAAGTTCCTCACTGAAAGGGTTATGGGGCACTGGCACAGGCTGCCCAGGGAGGGGGCTGAGTCACCGACCCTGGGTGTGTTTAACAGACGGGTAGATGAGGTGCTCAGGGATGTGGGTTAGTGGAGGACGGGTACGGTTGGACTTGATGATCTCAAAAGTCTTTTCCAACCCTGTGATTCTGTGGTTCTGTGATAATACTGATTCAGTTAATGCACTGCATGCATAGCTTCCAAATAGCTTTTAGCAGAGTCCCTCACCGCAGACTTCTAAAAAGTTCAGAAGATGCGGGATATGAGTGTAGGATATGGTGTGTTTAGATAATTTGCTGAAAGGTAGAGTGTTGGATCTCTTTTTTTTCTGGGGGACATCACCAATGCAGTTCCATAAACATGCTGTTGATGTTCATAGACTCACTGGAAGAGAGGTTGAGCAGGCAGTTAATTAATGTTTGTGATGGTACTGAGTTTTCTGAAGAAAATAAGACTCGAGAGTGACTTAAGATTGAGCAAATGGGTGATAAAATGGCAAACGAATGATGGTGTAGATGAAGTTCTAAATCCCTTCACATCCAAAAGACTAACTGACAACTGGCAAGACTGATACAAGGGGAGAAGGGTCAACAGCAATACCACAGAAATACCACAGAATAGCTGAGTAGGCTGGGCCTTCTCAAAAAGGCTCTCTGGGGAGGTATAAAGAGAGCTCGGTTAGCTCACGTGTGGATTCGATTGGACCTTCTCTTCCAATCTGACAACTGGCCGTGGAGGTAATAGAAGACAGACTGAAATACAGTGGTGATGTGAGTAGGAGGTGTGTAGGTGCAAGGTGTGAACACAAGAAGAGTTGTGGATACAAGATGATGGTACCAAAATCACCTGTAGTGAAATCATAGAATAAAAAGTTACAAAGAAGGGCAATATGGTACATATTCGCTCACTTATTACTCTAACCCAGACAGCTGTTTGTGGCATGTACTGGAGATGGAATACTGAGCTACTTGGGACAGGAGCCCAGACCAATGCATCTGCTCATAAATGTCCAGATTTTTTTTTCTTCTTCTTCTTCTCATTTTTCTCAAGAAAGTGTTAGAAAAACAAAAGAGTTATTAAGTCTTTGCATTATAGAATCATAGAATGTGTAAGGTTGGAAGGGACCTTTAGAGGTCATCTACTCCAGCCCCCCAGTTCTTACTCAGCTTTCTTCTAGGCACCTTTTAGCTATTGGAAGGCTGCTGTAAGGTCCCCCCTGGAGCCTTCTCTTCTCCAAGCTGAACAAGCTTGTTCAAGGAATTAGCACTGGATGTACTCATGTATGAAAAGATTATTAGCAAGCCAACAGGAATGATGTGAAGTGGGGAATAGTTTGCCACTTCAGGCTGTGTTTGAGGAACGACAAAATTTGTAAGTGGGTGAAGAAGATGGCATTAGATTTTGCAAGTTATTTTGAAACTATTTACAGGGTAGGTAATTAAAGGGTGCAGCAAGGGAAGCTATACATTTAAATTAGCTGTAGATACATCATGTTATTTTTAAAAGAACAACTTCTTTAATTGGATGCTATTGAGTAAAATAGATTAAAGCATGTATTTTTTGTGAAAGTTATTCTCAGGTGAGCTGCTAATTTAATGCTGTAGACTAACAGTTTGCCATTAAATACATATTAGAAACACAGTACAGCTAAAAAATTCTGTATGCTTATGGACTTCATATGTCTCTGTAGTTCATATTATATGTCTCATACTATGACTCAACGGTATGTTTTGTGTTCTCTGTGAATTCAACCAGATAGTTAAGAATCTTCTGTTCCTATTTTTTGCTGGTTTTGTTTCTGGGCTGCTTTTGATTTTGGATTTATTGATTGTGTAAGTAGGAAAAATATGGATTTTTTTACTTCTGGAGAACCACCTCTCTGTGGTGGTCAATAAATGAAAGAATCACAGAATCACAGAACCGTAGGGGTTGGAAGGGACCTCAAGAGATCATCGGGTCCAACCCCCCTGCCAAAGCAGCTCCCCAGCTCATAGTGCACAGGGAGGCGTCCAGACGAGTCTTGAATCTCTCCAGAGAAGGAGACTCCACACCCCCTGGGCAGCCTGTCCCAGGGCTCTGTCACCCTCACTGGGAAAAAGTTCTTCCCCATGTTGGTGCGGAACTTCCTGTGCTCCAGTTTACAGCCATTGCCCCTTGTCCTGTCCCCACAGACCACTGAAAAGGGGCTGGCCAATTCCCCCTGCATCCCATGTCTAAGATATTTATAAACACTAATTAGGTCCCCCCTAAGTCTTCTTTTCTCCAAACTAAACAGTCCCAGCTCACTCAGCCTGTCCTCATACGGGAGATGCTCCAGGCCTCTAATCATCTTTGTAGCCCTAAGAATATATTTTGGTCATTGTTGTAGGTAGGTGCCTGAGCTTTGCATGCTCCCTTTGGCTAATAAGTTAGCAACCTTTCTGGATTAGCTATGCCACCTGGCAGAAAATGCACCATCATCTGTGCTACATGGAAGTAATCGATTTCAGAGATGATAAAAGCATGTGTAATTGTCTAGCTTTGCAATAATCAAATCTTCAGGGCTGAGGGAAGGTACTTCTGGAAGTACATTCTCCTTTTAGGATATCAGAGCAAGTCAGATTCATGACTTTGCAGAATCGCAGAATAGTTGAGGCTGGAAACCTCTGGAGATTGTCTAGTTCACCTTCCCTGCTCAGAGCAGGGTCAGCTAGAGTGGGTTGCCCTGGACAATGCTCTGTTGAGAGTTTAAAAATTTTTTTTTTCTTATGTTCAGATGGAATTTTGTGGTTTTAAATTTATGTCCATTACCTCTATCACTGGGCACCAACAAGAAGAGCCCAGCTTGGTGTTCTTTTTACCCTTTTTTCAGATATTTATAAGCATAGGTAAGATCTGCCCCAAGCCTGCTTTTTTCCAGGCTAGACCATCCCAGCTCTCTCTCAGACTCTGAAGATCTGAAGTTGGAAAGGACACTGAAGTATCACAGAGTCCACCCCCTGCTCTTCACAAGACTACCTAAAGCTACATCAGCCATATGACTGAGAGTGGTCATCCAGACAGGCCTTGAATTATGACAGACTTGGTGCCATGTCTACTTATATGGGGAGCCTGTTCAGTGGCCAACTACCCAACATTATTGCACATCTTGCTGCTAGGACAATATTTCTGAGGGTGCATTCTGACTCTTATCAGCAATATGTTATAAGCCTCCTAGCTTTCTTTGTGATCTTTTCTATTGCAGTATTTCCCCACCTTTCTACATCTTGCTTTGTACTTCAAGACAGAAGCTTCAAGTTTGATTCCCTTTAGAAACTAAGCTGTATGAATAAATATTACTGTTTTTACTTCTGGTGCAGAAAATGATGTTTTTAAAGTTGAAGATGCCCTATATATAAACACCTTTCTATCTTCATTCTCAGGCTTTGCTTCTGTGCCAGTGAAAGGGAGTTACTGTTCATATTCTAGCCTGTCATGGGCTTTCCAGACACGGTGTTCCATCTCTGCCCCCTGGGATGTGACAGTCGAGCAACGCAGACAAAGCAGTTTCTTCAATAGATGTAAGTCTGGGGTTATTATTATCTGTAAACAGGAGGAAGAAAGAAAACTTTGCTTTGGAGAGATAATATTGAAAATCTATGTATAGTAAATTTTTTTATCTACTGTAGTTACCTATCTCCTAAGATTATAGTTGCAACTAAAGCTGTTGAAAAAAGTACCTGCACAAAGTTAGTTTATTATGTTTTAATAGCAAGTAAGGGTCTGATTTATGTTGGAGAGAATCTATCTAATGTGCCACTGGATGGAAAGGGGAAACACTTTCCCCTCTGTTTCCCAGTCCTTTATTGAGAATATAAGCTGTGTGTTTATTTTCCAAATTATTTTTGAGCCACAGGCTCACTCTTCACGTTATTCTGCCTCAAAAATAAAGTAACTAAAATGCAGTAATTTGTTAAACAAGAATTGTTGATAATGTCCTGCCAACTGTCTGGCCAGCTGCAGTTTTTTCCCTCCAGTCCTGACAGGAATTACACACATACTTAACACAATTCAGCAACGATGACTGTTTAACTTCATGCTTGGGACTGGGAACTGAGATAACTGAGGGGCCACTACACCCTTTTTGCAGCTCCTTATCCTATGCCCAAGTGGGAGGAACAGTAAGAACCTCTGGAGGAGGTAACTGCAGCAGTTTGAGAACTGAAGTTCTCTGTAATCCATAGAATATAAGGGTCCTGCAAAATTGGAACTGGTGTTCTCTTCCTATTCTTCTTGACATTAGATTGGCAGAAGAGTCTATTTGCTAAAGAAATGGGGTTGAAGCATCCATGCTGCCTGTTTGTCTTAGCCAGTAAATTTTGACCATTGACTGATCTCAGACAACTGAGAGTGGAGAGATCTCAAGAGACCTGCAGAAGGCTGCAGTGCGAACCAGAGGCTCTGTGTGGTGAAGGTTTTCTAAGGGTGCCAACTGCAGGAGAAATTAATTTAGAACTTTTTCTTAGGCATTGAAGCAGTCACAAGATAAATTATGTAAGATGCTAAGCACTGTTGTTATTTTGTTTATCTTAAATTTGAAGTATAGCACTGCAAGAGATTGCAGTGTGATTACTACTTGTAGTTTAGGTGTTTCCTTAATCGTGCTCATGTTCATATTCACAAAGTCTACATGAGGCCTGTTTTACCAGGAGTGTTGCCATCTCTGTTGTTAGATGACTGAATTATAAATGTTGCTTGTGATGACATTGCCATTGTTTGAATTAATAACATTTTAAACAAGTTACAGCCTTCCAGTCCCTGAAG
>VZTU01022725.1:2307-17308 GCA_013400835.1 Zapornia atra
TGGTTGGACTCTGTGATCTTAAAGGTCTGTTTAACCTAAGTAATGCTATGATTTTCTTTTATTAATCTGCCTTTATCATGACCTGCAAGTGGGTTTTTTTTTCATCTTATCTTTCTCTGTCCAGCTGAGGAAGGCAGTGATAGAGCAGCATGGTGCCCTCCAACCAAGGTCAACCCACCACACTTAGCCCAAGCTATGAGAAACATAAAAGAAGCCTTGAAGCTCTTTTTCCACTTCCCCAGCTTCCATATCTGTTCTGGGCATGAAGAAAGTGTGAATTCAACTCTGTGAATGAAAACCCAAGAATACTCTGTGATGCTAATGAGTCCACTATACCTCAGAGTTCTGAGAGGACTACCTGTTACCTGGCAGATGTGAGATCATGTGAGGTTGTGTAAAAATCTCAGTGCTAGCCAAATAACAAAAATTTAACATGGGGGCATGTGTTTTATAAGAGAAAATTTAATTTCCTGGTATAAACAAGGGCTGCAAGAGATCATAGTTCAGGGTTAATAATGACTTCACGAGCCACTGCAACAGTCAATGAATTTGGGTCAGGAAAGAGGGAGAATCACGTTTGTTCCCTGTAAAATTGGTGCAAGGCTGTTGATCCTCAGGCACTGATGTAATGTGTGGCTCATGCTTCACACAAGTGTGTGTTAGTATAACCTTGTGCAGCGGGTATGTTTGCGCTTTTCCCTGCGTAAGTCACTTGTGAACATCAACATGTTTTCAGCAGAAGTGTAAGACCAGAGCATTTGTGTACTTGTTTCTGTTGGCAGAAGAGAGCTCCAGCCTTTTTTTCTTAAGCTTGATTGGATAAGTTTCCATTGAACATTTGTCACCTTTTGTTATCCCTATACATACAATGTTGCTTTTTAAGATGAGACCAGGATAGATGCTCAGAATATTTGTCCTCCTGAAAGCCAATATCAGGAGAAGCAGGTTAGAAACAAAGCATCATGCTGAACTGGAACACAGATCCATGCAGTCAGACACTGCTCTGCACGTGTGAGCTTTGGCTGGTTAGATGTTTGTAAGCAGACTTTCTGTCTGTTCCCAAATTTGCTTTTTGCCCTTTGGCAAAGGGCAAAAGCACCAAAGTACCAGACTCGCTTCCTCATTCAAGAAGTCAGTCAAGGCCCAGGACAAGAAAAACCTAGCCCTAAATAAAATCAAAAACTTAGGGGAAGTTGGTCTTTGGCACACACCTTTGCCATGAGGAGTCTTTTGGGAGGCAGACTTGTGAATAAGCTGTGTGGAAAACTGATGTGAATGTCATGGTCTTTACTTGGTTCGCAGGAAGGACTAAGCTATGTAATCAAGATTTTTTTTTAACTTTTTTTTTTTTTAAAGAAATAAGGAAGCATGTAGAATTGCTATCTTAGTTCTATTAAGAAACACAAATCTCCATGTACCTATTTCCTGCTTGCATAACTCAGCATCAGTTTTTTCTCTTGAGCCAGCCAACCCATGGAAAACATTTGCCATCCTTTCTCTAGAGCCCCCTAGACCTTCTCAGCACATCTCTTGTGGTCCCACTCCAACTTATGATTGAGTTTTTTAAAAACAAAAATTGAGAAGGGTCTTCAGTTTCTCCTTTCACTCACTCCCTCAATGAGTTAGGTTCTTTCTCTAAAGTTGAATAATAGTATGTCAGCTTTTAAATGTCACATTGGAGATACAGAAAGGGATATAATTTGGCTGTCCCACCTGACTGGGGACATGCCATTGGAAGCTGAGCTTCCCGGTTCACCAGCAATGATGTGCTCCTTGGCAAGAAAGTTCTTGTGAATACTGGGGGTCTCCTTGGTCCCCAGAATGTTTCATCATCCCAAACATGATGCTAACACAGTTCTATCAAACGGTACTCCTTGCCTCTTCAGTAATGCCTGCCTCTCATTCTCTAGCCTGCGGCATTTTTATGCCTGCCTTCCCTGCAGCCCCTGTGCTCTCTTTCACAGAGGAGCAGAGTCACAGGGCTTTATCAGCCTCAATTTTCCTCCTAGCTCTCACTTCAGAGAGATTTTCTCTGTTCTCTTCCGAATGCCAGTCAGCTTCTCATCTCTGTCAGCACTGGTGCCACAGCCTCCCCTCCTCCTCTTGCTGTCTGGCCTCCAAGGCGCTCCCTGTGAGGCCCAATCCCTTTTGCTGTGTGCTGATGGGAAGGGGTTTCTGTTTCCACTGGGGATGGTAGGTACTGCTGCAGTAAGGGCTTACATCCAGTCAAGGCACCTCCAGGTGAAGTGCCTGGCTCTCAAGTAGGGTGTGTGGGGAGTCAGCCTCCATGGAGACATCCATGCCTGAAGAAGGGGCCAGACTCTTTTCAGTGGTGCCCAGTGACAGGGTGACGGGCACAAACTGGAACACAGGAAGTTCCATCTGAACACAAGGAAGAACTTCATTCTGAGGGTGACAGAGCACAGGGACAGGCTGCCCAAAGCAGTTGTGGAGTCTCTGGAGAGATTCAAGACCTGTCTGGACATAGTGCTGTGTAACCTGTTCTAGGTGACCCTGCTTTAGCCAGGGGGGTGGGCCAGATGATCTCCAGAGGTCCCTTCCAATCTTGACCATTCTGGGATTCTGTGAATCTGGAATTTTAAAGTCTGGATGTTTGCAGTAGGCACAGGGCCAAATGATGCCATCTAGAATAGGGGACATCTGAAGAGGTCACAGTTCAGGATTTTTTCCTCCATCCATTGATGATTTAAGCCAGTCTAGGGCAAAAAAAGTTATTATTTTGAGTTGATTATGAAGATCATTTACAAAGTAATACTGAAGTAACAGGTAAAGCTGTTTCATCTACCAGTATGTCTGATGCATTCCTCAAATTAAGTCTTCTTAGATACAGCAATGATCCAAAGTTGTTTTAAGATGAATTATCCTGCTTTAACAAACAGAGTTGGTGGTTTTAGTCTTTGTCAGTAATCAGCACTCCTGTTGCAGAAAGAAGGTCTGAGGGTAAGGAGTGGTTAAAGAAGGTCACTCTTGCCTCTGCTTCAGTAACAGGAGAAAGGTATATATAACTGGAGGCATTATATTACAGTGCATATTAACATTGAAGAAGTTACAATCATTAACCTCTGCTCAAAAATTAAAGGCTCAGATTAAAAGAGCTGTCAGTTCTAGCCTTTCGAACAGTCCTGCCTTAACACAAATTCAAGGCAGAACTTCTAAAAGGACTAAACCAAGGACTTTCTTTGTCTCTCAGGACAGAAGAATGTTCATCTTCTTGCTTGCAACACCTTCTGCCTGCAGGTTTGCACTTCCCTTTGAGCTCTGAGTTCAATCCAAGTCCATGTGTCAACAAAACTCTTCACTTTCCTTTGGCTGTACTTGTAGCTAATGCCACTGTCAACTGTGTCAGTACAATTCTTGGAAAAGAATTTCTGGCTAATGTGTTCTGTAAGCTGGATGGCCGCCTGCACCTTCGCATGGAGCCACAGCACAGTATTTGCTGTTGTTCCCTGGCTTCATTCTTAATTTCTCAATCTCATAAAGCAGGATTGTTTCCTCAGTTTACATTTTGTCCTCTGCTAATAGGTTTAGCATTTTAAACTGTTGACACACTATACAGTCTCCATAAAGTGGAAAGCACGTTCCGGGTCTGACATAATCAGAGTTTCCTTGCTGCACTTCCCCACTGAAGTAAACAGACCTTTTTTCAGACCTATAAATGACACCATGAACTCTGAGGGAACACAAGCCGTAAAATCTGAGCTAAAACTGAGTAAAGTGACTAGGGAAGTAAATTTTACTCAGTATGCTGCAGTCTGTTGCCAGCAGCAGAGAAGCTGATACCCACAGCCTTCTGTATTTACTCTGCATTTGTGAGAACATAGCGTGTGTGTGTGTGTGAATGGCCACCTGGGAATGCCTTGGACTTGTCACTGTAGGAGCCACTCTGTGTGTGTTTGTGTGTCTGAGTGGCCACCTGGGAATGCCTTGGACTTGTCACTGTAGGAACCTGTGTGTGGACTTGTCACTGTAGGAACCTCTGTGTGTGTGTGTCTGAGTGGCAACCTGGGAATGCCTTGGACTTGTCACTGTACTGGACTTGTCACTGTAGGAACCACTCTGTGCATGTGTGTGTGTCTGAGTGGCCACCTGGGAATGCCTTGGACTTGTCACTGTAGGAACCTCTGTGTGTGTGTGTCTGAGTGGCCACCTGGGAATGCCTTGGACTTGTCACTGTAGGAACCGCTCTTAAAAAATGCAAAGCAATGTGGTTCTTCCCCCCCCCATCCCCATCACTGCTACAGCTCCCATACTGCATACTCTTACTGTGGTGAGAGTTTTGTAATCTGTATCGGGCCTTTAAAACTGCACCTGGGCATCCTATGCAAAGCCTTTGTCAGAACAAACCAGCTATTAATTGTCTGCAGGAACACAAAGCACTCTGTTGTGCGGTGTCAAGCAAACACTGGGATACCAAATCTAAGCGATGGAAGCGGTTTCTTTAGCATGTTACCCCAGTAACACCTGCCTCGCTGTATTTCTTTTTGTCTAGCTTGCTCCTTTTCATGTGACCCTGAAGGACATTAATGCTGCCCCAGTCTTGTCCTTATCTAAGGTGCGAGCTGTCTGAGCTGCAGGTGTCTGTGATTTTATAACACAGCCTTTTCATTGCAATTAACTGGTGGCAATGAATCAGCTTGTTGTTTTCAACACAGATGACTTCCCTGAAATCATGCTTTGAATGGGACACATCATTATCAAGCTCCTCGTAACGGTGTGCTTTCATTCAAAAGGATAGTAGGCTGCATTTCCCTCATTCTCTTATCGTGGTAGATAACAGCGTCAAGCAGAAACCAAAAGCTATGAAGTAAAACCATGATAGCCAGAAAGTTTGCTTGCAGCCTATTAATTTATCATTAGACTGAATTGCAAAACTGGTGATGGGACAGTGTAACTGTAGAATAAAGTCCCTGAGGGTAGTAATTTCTTCTATCTTTTGTTCTGGAAAGTTAGGAATGGTAAGAATGGCATTAATGAGCCAGATCAAAGGTAAACATGCCTGGACAGTCTATGTACTCCTCAGACTGATTTTTCTAGTTCACCCTGCAAAAGGTCAAAGCAGACAGCCTGCACTGCAGTGGCAGAGGTGGAGTATGGCGAAATATGGCAACTGCTTCCTACCCATACAGCCACAGCATTCAACTCAGACAGACCACGCAGTAATCTGCTGGGGTTTTAGAAAATCTGAACCAGTGGCACATTTTAAAGTGCAGCACAGAATCTGAGGAGTATTTTTTCCAGACACAGTTTCCACCGTTGCCTGCATGAGTCAGGAAAAGCCTTCTGTAGTTACACACACAGAAGTGTTGCAGAAATTATCAAACTCCAAATACACATCCTTCTTTTTTTTGCCTCTCCCCCCCCCGGCCTCGAAAGCTCTGTGTTTGTTCAGATTGAGTGTTCCCCCAGTAACAGGAAAATCTTGAGATGGGCTGCAGGAACAGGAATCGAGGCCAGGGTGGGCAGGGGGGGAAGACGACGATGTTGGGAATGGAGGGAGATGCACCAGCTGCAGTTTCTCTCCAGCTGCCTTTCACCAAAAGCACTGCAAAGTCTCTTGCAGGAGCAGCACAGCTGCCACATTACCAGTGGGCAAAAAGTCAGTAAGATGCACAAAATGACACGTCCCATGCTCAGGCTCTTTCCAGGCTGAAAACGTATCGGTCAAATGCCAAGCTAGTGCCCAGCTGGGGTCTTCTCGGAGTGGTGCCTGTTCACACCACAGCAGTTTGGACCATGACACTGCATGTTTAGCTTTCACAGAGATGATACCTAATAGCGTGGTTTTTCTTCTGCCTTAATCCTGCAGGTATTAGTATCTGAAGTATTTCTGCCCTCTGCTTTTCTGTGGTGGAAAAGTCTCATGAGGAGGGCTGGGATGATCTTGCCTTAGGGCAGTATGGCCTTGGGCTGCAGTGTGAAAAACAGCCTATTTGGCTGAACACATCTACAGGTGAGAAGAGGAATCCCGATGAAGTCCACAGTGCTGCCCGGGAGGGAGCCAACGTCGAGCTGCTGCCCAGGGTGGGGCTTTGAGTCACGTTCATCCCAGCAGCCAGGAGGTAGGGTCAGGCGTCAGGTAGTTCCTGCAGCAAACCGCCGGCTCCCTGGCTGTGCTCCTGCAGCTCCGAGGAGGAATGGATGTGAACTTGGTCACCGTCCTGGCTGTTCTCGCAGTCATGGTTAGTCCGACGTCTGAGAGTAAGTACAATTGCACTTTGCCTATTTATATACCTGAATGTCCTGAAAGGAGGAAAAAACCCAAAAAACAAGCCCCCCCAAAAAACGACCCGAAAGGTGTCTACCTGGAACGGTGTCTGCTTGAGCCTTTGTGGCTCTGTACAGGACCACTGATGGTAGCTTAAAAGCTGTTGTGTGAACATGCTGTCGCATGGTAAGATTTAAAAGGTGAAGCCTGGGTGCCTAAGCAGCACAGAACGACTGGCACTTGTTTCAGCGGAGCCGGGGCTTCACCTGAGCATTTCCTCTGTGTTTCCACAGGAGATGCGGAAACTTTATGGTTCTATAAGATGGTTTAAGCACAGAACAGCTGAGTGAGCTATTTGCCACAGCAGACGTTATCAAGGATGGCATAGCTGAGAGATTTTAAAAGCTGAAAGCATTTAAAGCAGTGATTTCCTGAGAGAACACCTGATAAAATTTCACTAGTTGTTTAAAGGAATTTCTCTAGTTCAACTGCAATCTTCTCTTTTCCAGGGTTCTCAGGAGGGAATATGTTTAGAAAATCACTTGGTCTTTTTTTTTCTTTATATTGCCCTGGATGGCAAAGATGTAAAAAGGGGGGCAAACTTCATGTAACTGATTTTTCTCAACAGAGAAGCGATTTTGCATGCAGCTTTGCTGTGCACGAGGTGCAGCACGTCTCAAGGATATGGGAGAGCTAATAACAGATTTTTCTCCCTGTGTTTTCATCAAAATTAAATTTTTTCCAAAACAGATTATCCAGTGCTTTGCTTGAACACTTAGTTTTTCTTTGTAATATTCTGTTGTAAAATAAGCTGTGTTCACAGAGAAGATAAACCCTGGAGCTCTTCAGCCTTCAAGATGTTTCTCTCTCAAGCTCCACTGGCTTCAGCAGGAGTAGGAATTGCAGAGCTCCTTGAGGCTTTAGACAACACATGGACAAAATCTGCCTTAAAACTTTATCCTGTTAAAATGGCCACTGCACCTGCTGGCATGGGAAGGCTCTGCCAATTTCTCTTCTATTAGATTTATGATCTGGCCAGCCAGCAAGGTCTTGCACAATAGGACTGGCATGCACACACACAAAGGTCAAAGTGAAGGTTCTCTCAGAACACCTTCTACACAGAACCACCTGGCAGAGGGGAAACACCTTCCCCCCTGCAGCTTTCCTCACACAAGCATGCAGCAGACGTAACAGAAATCCTCATGCAGCAGAAGCCACAATCAGAATGGGCAGAACTGAGTGTAGCCACACTACCCTGATGAGAACTAGTTTGGGGTTGACCTTATCTACAGTGAGGCTTCCTAGGCTGGACAATACACATCCCTTTATTTCAGGGTCACGGCACAGACACTCGGGTAAGATTTGGGCTGGGAAAGGCAAACTTGGAAACGTCTCCTTTGCTTGTGGATGTGACTCGGCAGCTGTTGGCAGAGGCCAGGAAAGCCATCTGGTGGCCATGATGACGGCCAGCGCAGGCAGGGCCATGACCCTTCCAGACAGTGGCAGAAAATGAGATGAAGATTATTTGGCAGAGTGTGTCTGGGATTTTTTTTTTCCTCCTTAATATAATTCAAAATATTTTTATCCAATTTTACTTAAGAAATATATCTTGGTAGTCTTCCATCATTCCATCTCTATGACAGGCATTCTTCTACAGAGTCCCGGTTGCTGTCACCACAGCAGTGAAGTGAGCATCACTGCATGACAGGGTATGCAGCAGGTTGGACAAGAAAACTCACTTCAAAGGTGCCTGGTTTGAATTTCAATTTGAGAAGACAAAAATTCTCTTCTAGAACCTAGAACGTGTATTTCATCTTGAAGATATGAAGAGAGAAATTTGGCAATTCCTATATAGTAAGAGCATATAAAACAAGTGTTGAATGCTACAGGGTAGGAATATCAATTAAATAAGGTTGTTTGGAGTTTCCCAAATGTGTTAGCTGGTAGTTATCCTGGTCAAGTTATTCCAGTAATGCTGGTCTGGTGGGAGATGGGCTCCCACTTATCAAATTGGTTTTGTGCCATAGACACCAGTTGTATGTTCACATGGCAGCTTCTTTTTGCATCCTAATGGACAAGACATTCTGTAGCAGAAATTTCACTTGTGATAAGGGTCTGGATACTGGTGTTTCTTTGACCACATCAATATTACATGCTGTTTTGCAAATTTTCATCCTGCATTTCCATAATGCTTTGTAGACCAAAGCATTAAGGATGTTGTGTGGAGACAGGCAGCTTGCAAATAATAGTGATTTGATGGACAAAGACTCATTTGAAAATCATGACCTATAGGACATGCCCATCTGTCCATCTCTGTTCAGTCTTTCAGCCTTGAAAATGTCCACATGAACTGCAGTCCTCGTAGCAGAACAGGAAAAGCGTCAGTAAATACAAACTTCATTTGTATTGATTCTTGGCTGCAGAATTGTAGTATGATAGATTTATTTATTTTGATTTATAGTTTATTTATGGTTATTGCTCTCACTTCAGTAGGCATAGCTCTGAATCCCTTCTTATCTTTTCCTTATCTCTTTCTCAGGATTATTCTTTAACTGTGTGTATAATCATGTGGTCAAAAACACATGTTGCATTAGACCACTTTTCAGCATTTCAGTTCCCTTCTCATCTCCAGCTATTAAGGATCCTCTTCGGTTTTAGAGATCACAGCTATGCTACATCTGCCAAGGATTCTAGCACCCTGCTTTGTTCACCTGCCAACCAGGATCAGAGGCTTCTGCATAGCGAAATTGTTATTGACTTGCTTCGGGTTGAGCTGTTCTGAGGTACTGACCTCTTAAAATAGCCCCAAGTTTGAGAAGAACATTTTCTGGCAGCTACATGAACTGCCTCAGAGTATTTAATATAAAGTGTAGGTGATAGCAAATTTCCCTCCGAGGACAGAGCCTGGATTCTAAAACACCACCACCAGAGTAAGAGCTGAAACTTCTCTATGGAAAGGGCTGTATCGAGACCAGAGCCTTTCAGCACATACCGTGTTCTGACTGAGCAAGACATTAATCCAACTGATCAGTGCAAAGGTTTTGTTTCCAGATGTATGAAGCCTACTTGGTAACCTCAAAAGGATTCCATTAGGAAACACTAATGCTGCTGCTAATAGCCCTAGGTGTGCCAAAGTTTAGCAACTGGTGCAGAGTCAAATGAGCTGATAATGAACTTGAGGCACATTAGCAGCAGGCCTCACGTTTCAGCATAGATACTGAAAGTGATTTATATTTATGGGTCTCACTGTGGAAGAGAAACTGTCCCTCAGACCATACAGTATGTCAGGGGAAAGCATTCTACATGCACCTTTGCTGGGGTCCCTTAGTTTGTCTGAGTGTGAAAACTATCTTTCTGGGGGTTTTTTGGTTACCTAGAAGAAGGCCTGGTGTCACTCAGCAGTCCATGGGTAACATCCAGTTCATGAAGCTCAACTAAGGGCTCAACTGATGGGCTCCTCTGTGCTGCCAGCAAGATTTGGGAGGGACCACCAGCGGGCTGGTTAAAGCACCAACTGCTGGAATGGACCCTGTCAGGAAAAGAGCTGCACAAGGCCCCACTGAGGCAGCTGGCTTGGGTCTGATGCAGAGAGAGAAGCAGGGACTGAAAACACCTTTCCCTCTGTTCTCACCTATAGCCCAGTTTTTCCTAGCACGTTTGGTCTGAAGAGGCCAAAATGAAACCAAACATAGTTGAGAGCAAGCACAGGGTGGGGAATGTAATGTCTATCACTCACCATTTACTTCCATGGGCCTTCATCTCCTTTCTCTCCATCTAGCCTCCCTTCATGAGGCAAAGACCTTCACTGGGTGTTACATTTTCTACAGAAGAGCCTAGCTGAACTAACGACTGCTGTGTTTCTCCTTGCTAGTGGTCTCCCATACCTATATTGGGACATTAACCAAGTGCTACATGCCTAAAAACTGTAGTCAGAGAGCAGCAGAAGAGCCAGCAGCTATTTCCACTGTATGCCATAGGAAGGCTCTTCATCAGGCACTACAGCTTCCCTAAATGGGTAGGCAAATCTAAGAACATCAGCTTGAAACTGACAAAGGGCAACACTTGTAACAGGTCTAGCTGAATGCAGGTGAAAGTAGCAATCGATAGTTGCCAACTGCTTGTGATCCTTTCAACCCTGAGAAAGTTACTGACTACTGTGTCACCAGATTGGACAGGGTTGCAGGTAAGCAAGTCACCATGGGAAGCTGAAATCAAGTTCTTGTGCTACCTACTTTGAGCAAGAAGCACTGCTGCAAAATAATTCAGCATTTCAGGTATTTTCTTTTCTTTCTTTTTTTAAGGAAAAAAAAAAGTGGATTTTTTTTCAAATGTGCTAAACAACCTATTCTCACTAGAAAGGCAAGGCTTTCTTTTCTCCCAACTTCTTTGGAATTGATAAATAAATAAATCCAGTATCACAAAAAGATCATCACCATTGTATTCTACAAGCCACATCCATCTGTGGCTTACATTCTTGGAGAGAAGGTGGGATGAGTGAGGGTATTTTTCCAGTTAATATCTTGCTTGCCCTCTCCAAGGGTGCTTAACTTACTCCAATGGACTTTTCTGCAAGACCAAAGTATTTAGATGGTACACAAAAATGTGAAACAAAATATTTAAAAAGCAACAGAGATTTCCCTGGAAAGAAATATCAAAACAGATAAGGCAACCTGATGAAATAACAAAAGAGCAACCCCTGAGTGAACCTGTCTCAAGATCTCTAAGCTTGTCAGTTCTTTTAGCAGCTCCTTTAGCTTTCTGGGTAGACAGGTTTAGTGTCAGACAAGAAGGCTACATAATTTTGGGGTAAACAGCTGTGGATTTCTGATTGTGCCAGTGAGCCACAGGTGCAAATGAAAATGGGCAGCACTGAACAAATCGCTTTGACTGATAAATGGCACACAAAGAGCCATGCCAACATCTTTGTGGAAAACCACAGTTCGTCCCTTTTAACTGCTCTTTAGACCAATGACTACTAACCAGCCTGATCTAATTGCTGCAGCCACAAAAAAATTTATGGTTTTGGGTTGAGCAGAAACCATTGTCTTAGTGCCTCCTGGTACCTTCCTACTTGCAGGATTAGGACACAGTTACAGTAATAATGGACTGGGCAACTAAACCATGGGATGACTCAGTGCTCCAGAAGAGCAGCACCCATCTCCTGGGGCTCCAGGGAGATATGGAAATTCCTTGGCTCACTGCCCTGACTGCTTTTCACACTTAGAAGAAAAAAAACCAAACCCATAAACCCCCACAAAAAAACCTTTTGGAACTGAATCACTCTAAAAACTGACTCCCATGTAAAAAGATAAGCTATCACAAGTGCTTTTGTCAACACAAAGTTGCTGATGATACTTCCATAGTCTGACAAAAAACCCCTGATGCCATGTAATCATCTGTGATTCAAAGATAATTAATTTCTATTTCCATATTATAGCTGTACTTGCATGCACAGAACAACTAAAAAAAATAATTATTTAATAGTGACAGCTTCATCAAAAAAACCCAGTGCAGATCATCCTCAAGTCAAACACCCATACAAACTGGTGAAAGCAAGGCAGCCTCTCCAGGCACACGCCTCCAATAAAAAGTGACTAGCAGGCTCTCAAGTCTCCATAAGAAATCTTTTTGCCTCTGTCATGGTCCAGCCCCAGTTTGCAGCTGAGGACCATGCAGCCACTGACTCACCCCTCCACAGGTGGGATGAGGAGGAGAACAGGGAGACAAAGGCCAACTGCAGGGTTGGGTTATGGACAGTTTGCTGGGACAGCACAGGGAGAGGGAGACAAAGACAATGGGACCTACAACAGAAAAACACAAAGTGGATCACCACCCAGAACCCAAGGCTTATTCTGTCCTGAGCAGCAACCCCTCCTCCCCAGCCAGCCTCCCCCTTCCTCATATACTGAGCATGACATCATAATGGTCTGGAATACACCTTTGGCTAGCCTGGGTCAGCTGTCCTGGCTGTGTCCCCTCCCAGCTCCTTGTGAACAATCTCTCAGCTGAAAGCCAGGACAGACTTTTTAGCAAGAACTTAATCACCACCTCATTCCCATTTTATACAAAACTTCAGTCTGCTTTCTGGTGGTATATTCACCAGTTCCACATGCAGTCTGTGGCACACTCTCATGTTGAAAGGCACTTCACATATCTGCGTGAATTACGTCAGTGGATTAATGCTCCAATTCAAAGACATCATGTAACTGAAATCACTCTAAAATTGCTCTTTTAGTTATGTAAGTTCTCAAGCTGCTAGTCTAGTTATAAAGATACAACTATAAACAAATTTCTAAAAGATGCAATCCCTGTTGGTTAAGTTCCTTGCAAAAGGGCAGTCTGTCATGAGTGGCCAGTGAGAAACCCATAAGCCCACCTGGCTCTATCAAGAATTGCGCTCTATTTTCCTTATATGAGTTTGTGTATATTTTTCTTTATAAAGCTATAAAAGTACATTAACACCAATTTCTTAATTTTGAGTTGTAAAGCACACAAATGACTAGCACAGTCTTATACAGGGAGACAGCTGGCTCATCCTGAGACCTTCTGGAATACCCTCTGGAAGGCTGGCAGTGCTGGCCTGGCCAAGTAGACCCCAAAAAAGCACAGGACTAGATCTCTCCAGAAGCACAGACAGCAACCTCAGGTGTAGTTCGAGGTACAATTACCTTCCTTGAGTTCTTATCCCACAAAATCCTTCTGCCAGGAGCTGACTGGTGACAACAGAGGCTCATACTTTGGCGTCACCTATGCTGCCTTGAGCCCTCGGAAAAAATTAAACTTACTGGTGCTCAGTGAGCTAAATTCCCACTTGCAAACATCAATTAATTGGCTTCATAAGCAGTATACTGTTGAAGAGAGAAAAGCAAAAGACAACAGGGAAATAATACAGGTAACATTCAACACTTAATTAATCCTTCTGCACCATATGATTATTTATAGTCCTCCTCTGGGTTGCCAAGGAGGCAACTTGCCAGCTGCTCTCTTTCACCCTTCCTTCTGGCTGTGAAACCCCAGAGTTTGTCACCAATCCTACCAACTTGAAAGCTGCAGTGGATAGCTTGACTGGTCGTCTGTGACTCCTGCTGCATCACTAGCTGCTCATGCTCACTGCTACGGGTTTGTTGGCATCTGTTATTCCAGCGGTCAGTGAGCACTCCTGTAAGGAACACAACGCACAGTCTTCTTGCTTACAGGAACATTTTTAAACAGACTTCTCTCATCTGCTGCTTACAGGAATTGAAATTGATTCTGCTGCTGCTTCTTTTTTTTTTTTCTTTTCTTTTCTTGCTCTGTAATCCTGGCACTCTGAGGCTAAATGTTTATTTAAGGAACAGCATGATTTACAGGCTAGAAAACAAAAATAGGAAGAAGGCCGTCTCCCCACTTCTCACAGGCTAGTTCATGGACAAGGACACAGGGATCCTTGCAGTGCTAGCCTTGTTTTTGTTGGATCATGACAGCCTCACATCCTAGACAAATCCCTGAGCCACAGAGCTTTGCTTGTCCTTGAGCTGATAGAAGGAAACCCTTTTACAAGATCTGTTTCTATGCTAAAGCATAGAGTTATGGTCTGCTTTGTAAGGTTTGGTGACTTTTTATTTTCAAGATGGTCTTAGCAAGCAGGAAAAATTCTGCAGGAGATCATTCCCTAGGGGAGGCACGTTCAGCCATGGGAGCCCTTAGGGCAAAAGAAAACACAAAACCAGCACAGCATTAATAATTTCTAAGACAAAAAATAATAGGCCTGATTCAACCTCACAAGGAAGAGCTTTTAAATTATACTCCTGATACTTCCTGTGTCATTAATGTTGGTGATCTTCCTCCACAAACAAAACACTTAAGTATTTAATTATTTTTAATATTTTACTTTACTGTAACAAACCTTTATATATGTGTGTACAAGGAAAGGTTGAGGAAACTGTTATTCAAACAACAAAACACCCATCTGTGTTGTGGGAGAAGCTGAGGGGGTGGTATTTCATCCCATAAACTGTAAAGATAACTCTTTGCACCCCTTTGAAATGCCCTTCCACCAATGCATGTGGCATGAGGAGAAAACAAGAGTCATGTCTGTCTGCAGGTACGAGGCTAGGACCTCACTGGGGTCACAGAGATGAGGTGGGATGGCTTATATGTGGGCTTTTTAGGAAGAACAGGCTGGAAGGTGAGGAGGGGGACTTGTCCTTTATGCAAGAGAGTGAAAGGAATGAGCGGACCACTGTGTAGGGATGGATGATGATCCAACTGAGACCTTATGAGTCGGGAATAGTGGGCAGAACTACATGGGTGAAACTGTAGCAGGTGTCTGCTATAGGCCTCCTGACCAGAAGTAGATGAGGCCTTCTTCAAAGAGTTGGAAAAAGCCTCATGTTCACAGGCCCTAGTCTTCATGGGGGACTTTAACCACCCTGGTATCTGCTGGAAGGGCAATACAGCCATGCTCAAGCAACCTACAAGATTTTCCAAGTGCACTGGTGACACTTTCTGGCAAATGAATTTGAGGAACCGAGAAAGAAAAGCGCTCAGCCAGACCAGACACTTGCAAACAAGGTCAGGGACATGAAAGTCAGGGGCAACGTTGACTGCAGTGTCTGTAAGATGGTGGTATTCAAGTTCCTAGAAAATGTGAGTAAGGAAAAAAGCAAGGCCATGGATCTGGATTTCAGGAAAGCAAATTTACAACTTCTTCAGAGACCTGCTTAGAAAAATCCCATGGATGACCAAATGAGGGAACACTTGAAAAAAATGGACTTTGTGGAGAAATGGCTAGGA
>VZTU01022729.1:2169-49650 GCA_013400835.1 Zapornia atra
TGATATCTGGCAATTTACGTGTAATGTGTGAAAATGGAAATGTGGTTTTGAGTGTAAACATATCAAAGTGTTCTGCCTGGTTTATATGTTCATTATATAAACTTTACATCATTTGATTGAATTTGTATTATGAAAATTAAGACTTAAATCCTCTGTTTCTAAAACATACCAGTTTATATCTTTCAAGTAATGTTTAAGTAACTTCTGGCTGTTTCTGTATCCAGAACTGTGAGTGGCAAACAGTTATTAGCATGAAAGAGAGAAAAGGCTGATTTTGCAAACTCATATTTATCAGGACCTAGAATGATACCTTTATTAAGCGTGAGAATAGAACAAAATGTGGTTTTAATTGTAGGATAAGACATGGGAACTATTTCATTTTGGTAAAAATTAAATCCTCCTTGTTAGCTGGGTGAGCTAGAGAAACATCAGAGATTTAGAAGATGCTGCTTTCAAAGAGTGGTTAGAAAGTAATCTGTAAAATGGATGTAACCTCTGGGGTTTGAGCATAGTCCCTGCCTGCCCACCTGAAAGAGCATATAGCAGAATCGTACAAACTGCAGCTGATTATTTTCCTACACCCAGAGCTTAAGTTAGACCTTCCTTAAGAAATAAATTGCTGCTGAATATGGAACAGAATCAGAACTATGGAACCAAAATAACACATGATTTCCAAAATAAAAACCATTTCAGACTTTAAACAAAACGTTATTTTATTCTGATATAGTCTATTTAGAGGCCTTTCAGTGATTAGAAGGCATTCAGCCACAAATGGAAGGAATGTATTGAAGCCTCAATATGTTTTATTGCCAGGATTCTACAGACCTTGATTCCTAAACGTAGCTGTGAATGAAGGCACTTTGATATCTGTAAACGGCAAGGCAAGAGAACACAGCCTTTGTCACATGGACCCCAGTCAGATGTCACTAAATATAGCATATACGTAAACATAACACCTGATATGACAAAAGAAAAGAAGTTGTATCATCAAATGAAGACTAATTGTAGTATTACAAATCCAGGCTGTTTGAGACTGTTTGATGGAAGATGTAAGTGACTTTATTGATGCTTCTGCCAGTGAAAGGAACAAGAATCTGTTTATCCTCTTCCTTTTTAAAACAACAGCAAAACAAAACAAAAACCAAGGGAAAATAAATTAAAAAAAAAAGAAAGAAAGAAAAAGGAAAGAACAGTTAGAGAATCTCTGGATATTTTAATGAACCTATAGATAGTGTATGTCATTCAGGTACTGCCAGAAGAACAGAAGTGTCCTCTTCTGGGAATGTTTTATTTTAATATAGCTGTCACTTGATGCCATCTGGTCCATTACAAAACAAACCGTGTTGCACTTCAGAGGTATCCATTTGTAGTTTTTCCTAAGTACATAGCCATCGACAGAATGGGATGGGGGGAGGAAAGGAAAGGAACCTACTGGATGAACAGATTTTTTCAGGGATACTCTTCTCCCTGTCATTCTGTGAGTTAAATCACCCTAGACCACAACCTTTTTGATATTTAGAGCCCAGTAACAACAAAGGCCGTGTCTTCACAGTGTCTTCTGATGTTGTCTATGTTTTGTCTAAATTGTAAAGCAAGAAAAGAAGTTCCCTTAGTATATATGTAACTGTCCAAAATAGCTTTTTCAATTTTTTTTCTTTTTTCTTTACAATAAGCTATCCTTCTGTAATGATTATCTGTTTATCAAGAAAAAGTTGTTCTCATGTCCATATTATTTAAAGTCATGTTATAGATTTCACTTGCCAGATGCAGAGTCTCCGCTGAATGTACTCCCCACATTAAGGACAGCAACAGTCATGCTCATTGTGCCCTGGGAAATCGAGCAGCTGCTTTTTCAAAGCTTTTCCAAAAACTAATCATGACCCAAAGAGAATGATCAGGGTATGGAGTCCCAGTCCTTCCCACACCAGTCTAGGACGGTGACTGGGCATACTGATAACATCCTGATGACTTGACAAAGAAAATGTAGATGGAACTGTTTTCGATGAGAAAGTACACATTATTTGAAACCCAGAAGCTTGGAAAAGTCATATTTATCGTGGCTTCAAAATTATTTTGGACCTTAAGAAGGGGAATATAATTTTTGGGGAATTAAAATGTGTGCTGTACTGCCTGAAACAAAAATGAAGCAAGTCGCGTTGGCTAAAGAAGCCATTTTGATTGAAGATGCTGATTCTCAGCATTCTTTCTGTGAAAATTTCAGCATTTTATTGGCTTTATTTCTAGTCAGAAATACAAAAAATACAACACATCTCTTTGAGCAGAATTTGTTGTGCATTCATCTCTCCTCCACATTGATTTACCAGAGCTGAAATTCAGATTTCTTTTTCTTTGTTGGTCACAGGTGATTCTCTTGACAGTTAAAGAGGCATCTGGATGACCAGTTTTGGACTGATTTTTTTATGACTGGAAGCCAGACATAACCTAATCATTTTAAGGTCTTGTACAAAGAAGCTGTCTTTCTTGGGCTCTTTGTGAAGTGACCAGAGAGTTCAGGCCTTCCTTCAGTGGGCTAAAATACCCTGCTCTATGCGGGATAGTCATTCTAGAAAAGCACTGAGGCAGATGATCAAGCCAACTGATCATTCAGCAATCCTACATTATAGGGGAGTCAAACTTATCTTTATGTTTCTTGCTGAATAAGGAGGGACTAGTGAGCCAGTAGCAGCTTGGTGGATGGCAGAGAACTTCTAAGTAGGACAAGTAAAAAGTTTGTGGGGGTTACAATTGGGGTTTTTTTGTTTGATTTGTTGTGTGGGTTTTGTTTGTTTGTTTGTTTTTTAGTTTGGTGCCTGTAATCATAAAATTATTATTTCAGCTATGACAGGTCAATGAACTAGCTAGAGGTCTTTTAAAACAGAACCAAAACAAGGCATTGCCCCAGAAAAACAATATTGTTTATTGGCGGTGTGATAAAATCATGTCATGGCAATCAGCAGATCACCAATCCAGCTGACTGCTTTGTTTATCAGCCTCCCTGTAGCAGGTCTATCATTATTTCTTCTGCTGATAAACATCTACATCATGATTTTCTGACAGTAACCAGAATTGGACTTTGTGACCCAGTTAGTCCTTTCTAGCTTCCTACATTCATTATATTAAGCAGTAGCATTATAAATAATATATACATAAAAGCTTACTTATGATAATTGGTATTTTGTACTAGATACATCTCCGCTAATATATCAAATCACAGTATATGTACTGTCATTGTCTCCCTTGCGTTTATATATCATTTTGCATAGATAAGAGACATATGATTGTTTTACACCAAGATGTACTAGATTCTCATTTCTCCCATTGTTGTATATGCAATTTGAAAGCCTTCTTAGTGTATTTTGCAAGGGAATTTTTGTTGTGGTTCTTTTCATAATCTTTGTTCATACCCTATTTAATTCTAATGATAGCTTTAGTCATCATTTTCTGTACTTAAGCAGATATGGAGAATGGCTGTACCAGATCAATATCTGGAACCAAATTAATTATGTGTGCACCCACCAGGAAAAAAAAAAAAAGAAAAAAAAGGAGAGAGGGAAAGAACAGAAGATAACAGCCCTTTTGCCACATTTGTACTTTTTCATGTCTGTAAATTTCATTAAATAAGGTATTCTGGTACAGATGATGAGGTTAGGATGCAAAATCAGCTTTTTATAGTGCTTATGCATCCTCTTTTCCTACCAAAAATGTGGATATTTTCATAATGTGGTTTAATTTCAGTTTCACAATGCTGGTATTTTCATGGTGTGTCTGTGTAGTGGTTTGGTCCTGGATGGAGGCCAAACGCCAACCAAAGTTGCTCTATCACTCCCCTTTTCAGCTGGACAAGGGAGAAAATACATATTGAGAGGCTTAGGAGTTGGGATAAGGACAGGGAGAGATCATTCCGCACTCAGCATCATGGGCAAAACAGACTCAACACAGAATAAAGGAAAGAAAACTCTAATTCTTTACACTATACTGCACACACAGTGACACCAGAGTCGGGTGATTAGAAGTGCGACCAGATCTTAAAGCACCTCCCCCCACCCCTCCCTTCTCAGCAGACTTCACTTTAGTCTTGCTTTCACTCCCTTCTTTCGCCTCATTGTGGCACAGGGAGGGGCAGAGACTGGGGGAATGGGGATTTCGGCCAATTCCTCAGGAGTTGTTTTCCCTTTTAGCTGGGGCTGGGGGTGCATTTCTCGCACTCTTCCCCTGCTCCAGTGTGGAGTCCCACCCAGCCAGCCAGGACAGGTGACCCAGACTGACTAAAGAGATTATGCCACTTACATCATGCTCAGCATGAAGGGGGGCTGGTGAGGGAGGAACTCCAGGACACACAGTTTTGGGGTGGTCTGTGTTTTGGGAGGTCTCTGATCTGTATGGTCTGAGTTGTGCGGTTCAGTGAGAAGCTACAACAGTCTGACATGATAGAGTTAAAAAGGATAACCGAGTCTCTAACTGCTAGGATGATATTGAGCTGTGGGACACTAATATCTGTTCTTCTTTCTGGATTCCAGCAGCATACTAGTCTAACAGATACTTAAAGAGATATTGCTACTTTTTCCTGACAAATGAAGCCCTGTTTGACAGGATTTCCGTTTTGGTAAAAAGTTATAAGAATGTACTGAATCTTCTGCTATGGAAGTTAAAATGCTTAAAGGTAGCTAATGCTATTACTGCCTGATGGGAGATCAGGTTTCTAAGGCCTGTTTATTTTCTTGTGTCAGTGTGATGTGACAGGAGAGGGTGATGACCGCAGTTAAAAGGAGACATCAGTTACAGAGCCGTTCATAAATATAGTTTGTTCAGCAATGATGTCTTATCTGTCTTCTTTTTCCTCTCTTCAAAGGGCAGTTTCTTCATGAGTTTCTGATTTTACAGATTTCTTTATTCTTTAAAATACTTATATGATGGCAAAGAGGTCCTATAATTTCACTCTGACAGATGGAGTGTTTCAGGGGCCTTGTTCACTCCAAAGCAAGGTATTCCAAAGGTATCTTCAAGATAGCTAAATGTACAAGCTCATCTTGATAATAAGCTCAAATGTTTAAAATAATGCTGATTTTCCACTGAATTCCTATGAAAATTTTAGTTGGAAACTCTGGGTAGAGCAATTAAAAATGCATGGGCATCCTCACAGAGCTTTCTTCCTCTTTTTTGTTCTGGTTTCCTTTTGGTTGGTTGGGTTTTGTTCAGTTGTTTTTTATTATTTTGGGTTTTTTTGTGGAATATAACTATTGTGACCTTATGAGGTTAATACCTTGCCAAAGCTGCTGTCTCAGACTGCAGCATGAGTTCCCCTGTGCCTGATGTGCTGCTCATTGGTGCACACCAGATTCTCATTGCTACTGCAGATGCACTTAGTATTCAAGAAAAATCCGACAAGTTGCTCATCTAAGCTTCTATTCAGTGCCAGTTTGATGATGTACACAGATGACTTAATCCATTTAAGTAAGATATGGTGCTTAATTTGAGAGCATTTTTTTATTATTTGATGTGTGAATTTCATATATAAATATCTGCTTGAACTGTTCACTCTAATTTTTGACATCGGTTGCTATCAAACTGTTTCCTTAAAAATAATTAACTAAAATTACACATCAAACTTACACTGCTTACTTTGTGTTTTAAAATAAATAATAATAATAATAATAATAATAACCACCACCACCAATACCTCCAACAACAGCAATGATATTTTTATCATAGTCATAATTTACTATGTAAATACATTGCCTTGTGCTATATGCTATATGTATATATTTGTAATAGCAATGCTTGTTAGGAAGAATTCGGACATGCTGGTTGGTTTTGTGCTGGCCAAATTACACTCTGTCAAACAACTTCTAGGCAGTGTTGGGAAATTAGCACTATAAGGAAAATTCCCATCATGTTGTTTGGATGCAGGAGGCTAGCTGTTTCATGGCAATGCAGCAAGTTGTTGCTCACTGGCTGGCCTCTGCCCCAGGATAGTGCTGGGCACATTCATGTTACCTGTATGTTCATGGCTCTGGTGCTCGTTTGTTTGTTGCTGCATTCACAGAAGCACAGGAATCACAGAACATTAGGAGTTGGAAGGGATCTTGAAAAATCATCTAGTCCAACCCCCTTGCCAGAACAGGATCACCTAGACTAAATCACACAAGATCGGATCCAGGTGGGTTTTGAATATCTCCAGAGAAGGAGACACCACAGCCTCTCTGGGCATTCTGTTCCAGTGCTCCGTCTCTCTCACAGTGAAAAAGTTCCTCCTTATATTCACATGGAACTTCCTATTCTCCAGCTTACACCTGTTGCCCCTTGTCCTCTTGCTGGCCATTGCTGAGAAGAGCCTTGCTCCATCCTCCTGATTCTCACCCTTTATGTATTTATAAACATTAATAAGGTCAACCCTCAGATTCCTCTTCTCCAAGCTAAAGAGGCCCAGTTCCCTCAGCCTTTCTTCATAAGGAAGGTGTTCCACTCCATCATCTTGGGGGGTGGCCCTGCACTGACACATACCAGAGACCTTTGGGACTAATCCACACATGCCCACAGATATCTGTTACAATTTGCCTAATTAGCTTGTGTCCTGAAGTTAGAGATAGAACACCATTACCTTCTGAACACCCTCTAGAATTGCTTTGTCAGCTGTTTTTGAAGGAGACAGTTTCAGGACTCACCACAGCAATGGCAGAAGACTTCTTTGCTATGATCAGAATCAGCTTTATTTCTCCACAAAGCATATTATTTAACCCAAAACATTCAATAAACAGTTATCTTCATGGATAAACTGTTAACTAACTCTAAAACTTCTCCTTAACTGATCCAACATTCAAACAAGTCTCTGTAGCCACCTTGTAGGTTTTGTTATTTGCTCAAGGGATAGCACACTCTGAAGATTTCTTCTCTCCTTTTTCTTTTCCATGAGATAACTATTACATCTACCAAGAAAAATTGTTTAGAAGAATTCCTTTCCTCTGTAGCACAAGATATGTCCACCTTGTGATGCAGCTGTCCATCATTCTTTCTAACTTGATATGGGGAGATCACATGAGACAGTGAATTGTTGTGTCAATTCCACTATTTCTTTAAAATTACTTGATTATTAACCCTATTGCTTATTTAATTACATTTCATTAGAATATTTTTGCCTTTAGGTTTCAGTCTCCCTTCTATTGCTTACAGCTTTATCAGCCCCAGTGACATGCATTTTTTATGAGCTATGTCTTATGAGAAATAATGCATAATGTATAAAGTAAAGCCTTTTAGGATTCATGTTTAACTTGCTACAACTTTTGCGTGCTGTCTAATATAACATGCAAATACAATTAAATGTTCTTTTGAGAGGGAAATTGAAAAAATAATACACTCACTATCTTATAATTTGAAGAAACTTTGTCACAAAAAATAAACGGAGTATGATGTCAAAATTTTTGTAATTAACCCATTCGTAAGTAACTGTATAAATCCAGTTTAGCAATCTACTGCAAAGCAAAACCACTGTGCAATTATGCTGCAATTACAAGTTAATTACATAGATATTACGGCATCTGCATTTTACTTATACTGTCTTTTTCCAAATTATAGTAATTAACCTTGCAACTTCAAAGTTTTACCTTGCATAGCAATAAAGCACATGACCTGGTTAAGTGCAATTTTTCTCCTCTTGCATGTACTTCATAGAAAAAAAACTTACATAAAATATTGACATAGCATCATTTCACTGGTTAATTTGAGAATCCCCTAAAGACAATAGCTATATTCTGTAATAGAAAGTTTATAATTTTTTAAAAAAACTAAATTGAAATAACTAACTAAAAATATTTGTATGAATATATGCATATTTACTTATATGTTTATATATTTATGTATTTATATGAAGGTTGGCAGTAAAATAGTAAGATATCATTTAGGTCTGGGATTAAGAAACTTTCTGGTGCAGTATTCCAGACTTTCTATTCTTTCTTAATTAAAAGCTAAGGTTTGGTTTCATCTTTATTAACTTTGGATACCTAAGATGGGATGAATTGCATTTCCTTGCATCATTTTCTATAGATGGAACAGCTTGACCAATTTAAAGATAGGCTGAAAGAGTTGGACTTCAGCTTAGAGAAGGCTCCAGGGAGGCCTTATAGCTGCCTTCCAGCACCTGAAAGGTGCCTATAAGAAAGCTGGGGTACAACTGTTCCCAAGGGCATGTAGCGGTAGGAGAAGGGGTAATGGTTTTAAACTGGAAAAGGGGATATTTAGGTTGGATATGAGAAAAAAGTTCTTCAATATGAAGGTGGTAGATCACTGTAACAGGTTGCCCAGAGAGGTGGTGGAGGCCCCATCCCTGGAGACATTCAAGGTCAGGCTTGATGGGGCTCTGAGAGACCTGATCTAATGAAGATGTCCCTGCTCATTGCGGGGAGGTTGGACTAGATGACCTCTAAAGGTGCCTTCTAGCCTAACACATTCTATGATTCTAATGTCAGAAAGGTTCATTCTTCCTATTATTATTCCCCAAATATGCTGAATGCTGTATATAAACCAAAGTACAAGCCTTGTCTAAAAAGTGTGTATAGCCTAAACCAGAGATTACAGGTGCATCAAATGAAATATATGCATAGGGGAAGTGTAGGAAGAAATGAAGTAATCCTGGTTTAAGAGGTTACATGTATTTTCAGAATGAGCCTTACCTCTTATCTTTATTTATAAATAAATCAGGATTTTGGTATATATTTTGAGGTCCTGATTTATGCTTTACTGTTATGGATTATATTTTTATAAAAGTAGCCTAAGACATTTTTGTTAAGTGTCTTGTTATGTTGGACTCCAGCAGAACTACACTATATCTCTTGAAGCAGGGTTGGGGGAGGGTGGTGATGGGAAAAAACAACACCGGAAGTTTGAAACTTGATTGATGCCAGAGTACCAGAAAGCCTAACTATGGCATATTCTATATCCTTTCATTTCATGACCCTATTCATTCACAGTTATTTGATGATGTCATTTAAAATAATCAGATTAAGATATGTTGCTTCAAGAATGGACAGCAATTCAAAGAATTGCAGGCATGGTAATGCCAGCAAAAGGGGGACTAGTGATTCCCTATTCCTCATTAGATCAAACTAAAGTTTACAGTTAGGATATTTTATCATAAAAAGGGAAATAAAAGCAATCATATGTGTGTTTCACATCTGTACACTACAGCAGTACCAAGAAAGCAAAGCAGCAAACTGTGGTGCAAATGAGAAAACAATACCTTTATGAAGGCGGGGAAGAGAGCTGTGTGATGCCTTTGTAGTAGAGGAGCAGATTCATTACATTTTTTTAGACGGCTGTATATGCTACTGTTTTTTCAATGTCCATCATATTGCTAACTAACCATGAAATAGGGTATTGCTAGAAGTGAATTTTTGTTCTTAAACCTTTATTCACACATTATCAGTAAACCTGAGAAAGACTTTTCCTACATAGAGAAATACACTAAAGCATACTTGGTTGCATGTGTTTGGTTTTTTTTCTCTCCTCGAGTTTTGATTTAATAGATATATCTTTTTCTTATCTGCTAAGCATATGGGATCTGAATGAAAATATTTTTATTTTTCTAGTCACTGGAAATGCCAATGCATATTCTCTCATGCATTACAAAGATTTGGAATAATTATATTCATTAGAGTGCCCACATAAGTTTGAATTCAGATAACTAAACTGAAGCTGTAGGCTTTTAAATACATCAAAACTGTGTTTATGTTAGGAAGGAAAAGGACAGTATAACTGACACAAAAATATCTTGACATAAATTTATCAGTAATAAATTTAAGCTGGTAATTGAAAGATGATGTCTAACATTTAGAAGGGTGAGGTTCCAGAGCTGTAGTGTCATCACTGTGCAAAATTAAATCAAGTTCAATGTATTTCTAAACGACATCAAAAATAGGTTGCGCTTTTGATAGTGGGAGGGTGAAGTCAATGAGCGAGGAGCTGTCCTCTTCTAAATCTCAGCAAGGTCAAAAAAGACAACACTTTTGCCTTAGAAGCAAGTTCCTATGATTCAAGAAAATAACTACTCGTCTAACTCTGATTACAAAAAAAAAGTTAATAAAAATTCCTCATGGGAAACATGCTGGGCACATCTAAAACTGCCACCTGAAGTAAGTAGATTAGTGGAAGAGTGAAAAATGCAAATGCAGTACCAATATCCTGAGTCACATGACCACACCGGGGAAAGAACAATTCAGGGAGGTTTTTGTTTCGTCTTTATAATTTTTTCCTCCAGCTAAATTCCCCGTAGTTTCATGTTGTGTAAGCATTTCATGTCTAACCAACCTCTTAGGTATATGATAGAAAACCATTAACAGTCCTCTCTTGTTTTGCTTACAGACAGGCTGCATTAGAAACAGGTAGAGCCTGATTCAAAGACCACTGAAATCAAAGGATGAACTTTCATTGCTTTCATTAAGCTTTGGCTAAAAAGCCCTCCCTGTGGTTACTGTTCTTGCAGTGTAAAATGAATAGTGGACTGATAGGTATTTTCATTTTAGCAGAGCTAGCTTTTAGTGAGCTTGCTGCAATGTGAAGTCAACGTCTGTATGCATTTCACATGCACGCTCATATGTTTCCTATAGACATATACATTTGAAAGGTATAATTAGGGAGTCTCACTAAGACAGTCTGCAGTTCTGATATCCTCATCTTCTAGAAAGATGTCACCATTTTATCATATCTGTCACTGCCATAGCCAAATGTATCAGATCCCTGTAAATTTGGCCATCAGTGTGCACGCAGTAAATTGCTTCTATTCATAGACCGTTGTTCATTTCCTCTAAGTAATCCTGGAAAACATTTCCTAGCTGTAGGTTTAGAATTAATCAATCAACCTTTGTTTTTATAGCACCATTCTGGAAAACCCACTCATAGCACTTTCAGTAATAGAGATAAGAAAAAACAAATCCATAGTCTCCATTTAAGACTAAAACATCTGTCTTCTCAACTACATTTGCTAGAAGATATTTCAGCTGTGGAAGTTCCAGCAGCTTTATACCTTTAGGAACTCTTTAACTTTGAATATGCATAGGAAGCAATAAAAGCATCCTCATCACAAAGAAGAATATCGAGCCACTTGGACCTTTGATTTGACCCAATAAATCAGGTCTTAATTTCTTCATTTAGGAAAATATTTTAAAGTAATTTCTGCAGGTCACTGTGTGACTCCTGAAGAATATCTGTGGGATTACTCACAGTTATTCATAGATGTCAACAATGGCATGTCTGCAGCTGAGCTTGGCTTTTTTCAGAGTCATGAACAGAAATAGAGTCTCTTCTGACTCAGATCAGGTCACCTGTTCTGGACGTGCTGAGTCATGCCCTTCAAGCACCCATTTCTCTTTCTTAATCATAAAAGGTGTTGAGCATGACTATGTCCAGTGCAGACATCTACAGAGATCTCTCCAGTTTACCAAATGAATTTTGGCATGAACTGCAGCCCATCATCATCTCAGCTAAATAGCCAAATAGAATAGAAATCTAATAAACCCAGCAAATCCCAGCTCAGATCTGAGCAACAAGACATGAGTGACATGAATTGACATATTTTAATAGCTGTATATAATGCCATAAGAATTTTGGAAGAATATAATGTCAGTAAATGATGAAGCAGTAGTTTTATTTACTGATTTAGGTAAGATTTTGTCTTCAGAATAACAAACAGTAAAAAAGGTATCTCCATCTTAATACATGAATATTAAAGTTAGAAACTTACCTAAAGTATATACAGGTGCCTAAATGCATTCAAAAGCTTGTTCCTCAGTAAAATGAGGCATTAAATGGATTGAATGTTTACTACATGCCAGGTTTTATCAGATGGTTCATTGACCCTATTCCCGCAAGTCATCCAATGAAAATGATATTAGTAAGTTGGGCACGTTTTGAAAGCAGAGCTAGAGCATCCGCCAAGGCACGCAGACAACTGGGCAGCTGAAAAATATGCAGAAAGACCAAATGAAAAATTACTCATCTGAGCAATACAGAGAACAAAATGTTGGGATCCAACTTGGAGCTCAAAACCTTGAAGAGAGAGAGGGAGGGAAAGGCCGCTTCTGTTTCAGTTCATCTCACTGCCTCCTTGGATGTTTTGCAAAACTTACTCCTGTCCTAAGCTGTGTCTTGTTTCTTATCCAAGCACTTTGCACCGTGTCATGTTGATTCTGTCATCTTTTATTTCATTACCCTCTCTGCTATCTTCTTGTGTCTTTTTTTTTCTTTTTTTTTTTTTTTTTTTTTGGGGGGGGTGGTGGTGTGGTGATCTATCTATCTGCCTTCATCTATGTGTTGTCCCATCTTATCTACGGAGGATAGCATCATCATCTTCAGCAGCATCATACACATCCTATATCTCTTTTGTAAGTAGAGTACTATCTTGTCCTATACAAAAAGTGTTTCTATTCTGAATATATTTGAAAAGCTTTTTCATTAGTGAAAAAATCCAGGACTGACAAGGTCACTTATCTCTCGCTGTCAGGATGCATCTATACCTTTATTTGCACATTTGCTGACAGGCTCTTTCTTCCTCTGGCAGGCTTAAAACTTACTCCTTTCATCTGTTCTCAAGGTAAATGAAAGTCCTATATGCAAACAAGGGTCTGTTGAAACAGGCCTTCACTCACACCATGCTCTTCTGACCTGAATTTGCTCATTTGGCAACAGTGGGATTCCAGTCATGTAACTTTACCTAAAAATTAATCATCTAACACTATCAGTAAAACCACCTATGCTCTTTTAACCATCCAGGGATTTTCAGACTGTGAAACGTGCCTTCCTCTACTCCTTGTAAAAAGTGGCACGTACCCAAGGTGGACATGTATTTGTACTATTTTCTTTCCTGACTTAGATGGAGTACATCTATGATGTAGCAATTGGAAAATGTTAACTCGCTCAGCTGCACACTCTCTCCCAGAACCTTAACTACCAAAGTCCCAGACAGTCTTGTCCTAGGAGGAGAGACCAAGCTCTTTCCTGCCCATCCTGATGGACTCTGGGCAGTCCCAATTTCCTACCTTTGACACTTCCTCCAACCCAGCGAAGGTTGGTCTCCCTCAACATTTCCTTATGACCATTGCTTTAACTGGAGTGACAACCATGAAACACAAGGAGTTGCTTACAGGGGCAGGAAAGAAGAACATGACAGGACAAAAGCTCATTCTACATCCATCATAGAGCCAGCAAACTGTTTGAATGTTTACAGTAAGAAGTACATTGAGGGCTTCTCTAATGGCTGGAGTAATGGTAGTGTCAGGAAAATAAAATAAAGCTTTTAGAGCTCAGTAAACTGAAAAGTCTGTTTTCAATCACTCATATGCACGTTCAGAAACTCAAAGTTACATGGAAAAATACAGATTGTAAAGATGTCAGTATTTTTAGTATGTGTGCATTATGCCACCAAAAAGAAAAAAGAATAAAAAAGAAAAAAAAAAGGCATAAAAAAAGCATGGGTTTAAGTAGATTGCAGTTACCTCTGTCACGATGAAGAAAGGAGCTTTTTGACCAAGGTATAACAGTATTAGCATGTAGTGGAGTATCTTGTCATCACAAGTACTTTTTATTGACCAGGGAGATTTGGGGTTAATTACCTGATTTCTCAAAGCTCTTAGCTATCCACTTTCCAGCCAGTAGGTATTGAATGTTCAGTGATCCCTGATTTCTTGCAGACTTGTCTTGCTGCTCAGGTCGCTAGCCACTTACTGATGATCAACCTGGGAATGTCCCAACTTTCAAGACAGCACTGTGTTTTCTACTGCTTAAAGTTGTCAATAAATTTAACAGGTCTACAAGAAAAACGCATCCTTGTTTGTCAGGCACAGGGAACACAAGGATATTGTCAAATTGCCACCGTGGGATTTAATGGGTTATACTGCCCTGAATATTCACTAGCATTACATACCTCTAGCACATTATAGAAGGCTCGTTAGTGAAATGTTGTGTACACCTCAAGGGAATTCTAATGTTTGAGGAGACTATATATATATAGGATATCCGGGAGATTTGCACAGGAAGCAAAAAGACTTCAGAGGCAGCATAACTGTTGTTTAGATGCTGTGCTTTAATTATTCGCCTTTGATGAAGCTTTTTGCTTCAGTTCTTTCACAGCTTTTCCACAGATATTGTAAACATAGCTTCAGATCTTGAGTAATCCTTACAGATGCAGGGAATAGTTTTATAACAATATATATATTTGCGCACACATGCAGTTGCATGCATGCACTTTCCACTTCCCCTGCAGCTTGAGGTGAGAAAAATGACGTGGAAAAAAATCCAATTCCCTCAGGAGAACCCCATCCTGGTCTTCCCCAGGACACCGCTCAGCCCTGATGCTGTCACCTTCTCAGCTTTGTATAGCTTCATCCTACACAAGGGTCCTTTGCCCCACCAAAGTTGTAGGCACTTTGCCCTGGTCTTTCCCACTGGAGATTTTGCTGCTAAAGAGGGAACCTGGTTTCCACTGGCTGCAATCATCAATCCTAGAATTTGTAACTATTTAAACCAATTGTTGCTTATCTTTTCACAGAGTGCAGCAAACAGCAAGAGCCGTGTTCATTGTAGCATATAAACAATGATCAAAGTCTGATTAATAAATAAAGGGGTTAAATAAGACAGAGGAGGAGGCTGAGGTGGATAGAGAGCAAAATAAAGAGCATGAGAATCATAGAATCATAGAATGCTTTGGGTTGGAAGGGACATCAAAGATCATCTAGTTCCAACCCCGTGCCATGGGCAGGGACACCTCTCATTAGACCAGGTTTCCCAAAACCCCATCTAACATGGCCTTAAATGCCTCCAGGGATGGGGCTTCCACAACTTCTCTCTGGGTGACCTGTGCCAGGGCCTCACCACCCTCATAATGAAGAATTTCTTCCTAACATCTAACCTAACCCTGTCCTCTTTCAGGCTCAGGTAGGCTGCAGTTAGGTCATCCCAGAACCTTCTCTTGTCCAGGCTGAACAAGTCCAACTCTTGCAGCCTGTCTTCATAAGTAGCTCTGCACTCTTCTCAGTCTAGTGGGATTCATCACTAGTGCCTGTAGGGTTGATTTAGTTATTTTCAGACTTTCCCGTTAATCCAGTTATTTGTAATCCCACAAAACAACAGAGAAGTTCTATTGCCAAATTGTACGTGATGACTGTTGAGGAGAGAGTTTAAAATTCATTACAAGCATAAAAACAAATCAAGCTGACAGAATGCTCAAATATACTATGCTGCCTGGATTTATAATTGAAAAACCCTCTGCTGCATGAAATGAGTGAAACAGAGCAGATGAACTAGCAGACAAGCAGAAGATCAGAATTAAACAAATTTGTGTAAATAAATCCCACTTACTTATCAGATACCAGGAATTAATTTTCGCTCTATTTGGCCTTACTTTCAGATAATGTGAGCAAATATTAGCTGGGAGTTGAGGGCAGAGGACATCCAGACTGTTTTCTATTATTTATTTATTTAGTTTCACTTAAACAAACCTGTGTTAAGTTCTGGGATGAAAAGGAAGAATGAAGGGATATGTCTGATCATGAGACATAATGCTGTGGGCTCAGCTCCCCTTTGAGATGTTCTCAATCCATTATTTGGAGCTTGGTTTGTTTTTCAGGTGTGCACCACCTGATGCAAAGTAAATGTCTGGCTTTGCTTAAGCATCACTGTAAACAGCACCAGAGGGTTTTGGTTGGGAAAGCATATAGCTGGATGTTTAACACCTAGTAATAATCTATAAATAAAATAATAAATTGTATAATAATATTATAAATATTAGCTTAGTTTTGATCATATCCTTAAAGGTACAAATTATTCTACTGAGCGGGTATGGATGAAACATGTGGTGATGCTGTGTCTTTCATAGGATCTCTGAAATAATTTGAGCAAACTCTTCCCCACTCCACCCAAAACCTTGATAATAAATACTAGATAAACAGTGGGACATGCAAACTGGGTGATAATCCTTGGTATTTATGTATGTCACAGGGGAAAGATCTAGGAAGAGGGCTTGAGTGGTAGCAGGAGGCTAGTTTTAGTGTTGAGGCAGTGGCCCATGTAATTGTGAGCTATTTCTCATTGAATGTGATGGGAGTTCACACAGGGTAAAAATTAAGAAATGCCAAGCTGCTGTGACCAAGGAGCCAACAGCTACAGGTTAGTCCTACAGTACATGGTGCCTCTCCCAGCTCTTACACCCTTTTGGTAGCATGATTGAGCACATATTGCCCTGGAACCTATCAATAAAATAAGAAACAAATGCTTTTGTTTGTTTGATTTGTTTTCCTTCCATAATCTTTTTGTCCAGACGCTTTTCCTGGGATGAAACTAATCTGTCATTTTTGCTTATACCATCCACAAATTTCTAGAGCAATGGGAGTTAAATGAATTTTCTGAGTCTGGTAACAGATTATTAGATGAGACAACTCTGAAATAAAACTAAGTAGAGCCTTTTTCTGAGCTCTTTGACTCAGTGTAGGAAAAGCAGTTATGAGAAAAACAGGACATGAACAGCAATGTCTTTCTGCTGAAAGAGTTTACTTCAGAATTAAAAAAATACATTAAAAATGTTGATAAACCTTCAAAACATAAAGGGCTTTGTCTTTTTGGACTTGCTGATACACCAAGTTCTGTGCAGTGGAGACTTTTATTTTGTGGTGTCTATCCATCAGTAGCTGGGGCATTGACATCTAAATGCCAGAGGTTGACATCTAAATGCCAGAGGTAATCAAGTATAACTTTTCATTTGCCCTAGTCATCTTTACAGGAAGATGGCCAATCTAAGTACCAATCCTTATGTTACCAAATTTTAGACATTTGACACTGACCATTTTACACATAGAACTACTAGATAGCAGTGGCCAGTTTATTGAAAATTTAGGCCTTTTTATATGCAATAGCATATCTATGAGGTATGGATAAATCTCAGCTTGGATAAACATCCAAAAGTTCCAAGGCTTATCCAGACCTAAGGAGCCTGCAAAACAAACTAGAAGTGTCTTGGTTGGAGATTTCTGGTGCCTTCCTCAGCAACTGGAAAAATGGAAGTTCAAACTGACCTTACAAAATAATTTGTAAAATTTGTGCCATTTTGTCCTGAATGGTGTTAAATTGGGGAATGGTTTTAAATTGGAAGGAGGTAGATTTAGATTGGATATTAAGAAAAAAAACTTTTCACTATGAGGGTGGTGAGGCACTGGAACAGGTTGTCCAAGGAAGTGGTGGATACCTCCTCCCTGGAAATGTTCAAGACCAGGTTTGATGGGGCCTTGAGCTGCCTGGTCTAGTGAGAGTTGTCCCTGCCCATGGCAGGGGTTTAGAACTAGATGATCTTTAAGATCCCTTCCAACCCAAACCATTCTGTGATTTTATGCTACAAATGTATCTTGTGTTTCTAGCTAAATTCCTCAGATAGCACCTACACAATGATCAGTGCTAACTTCACAGAGGGTTTGAAGTTTTATGATATTAATGAGATAAATTTTGTGTGGTACTGAAATGGATTGTTGGAGGAGAATGTGTAAATCTTGTTAAATATGATACTGTTTTCCTCTTTGTAAAAGCCTTTTTAATAACTTAGGTAAGTGCAGTTTTTCTCTATAGATTCAGTCACACTAAGCTCAGTATGGGACCTGGGGAAGTTCCACGCTATTATTAACTTTGACTCCCTGGGTGTCTTTCCCTAGTTCATCTCTCTACCGAACTTTTCCAAATTATCTGTTTGCGAAATTACTTAATTGCCCATCTCCCAAGAGTTCTCAGGGAATCATTTAATTAGTCTGTAAGGTGCTCTTGAAACTACCCATTTATTTCATTTTATTTATATTATGTCTGATTAATAAGTGCTAGAGGTGCAAACTCTGTTCAAAGTCATTGGATTTATCTTTTTTTTTCTTTTTTTTTTCTTCTTTTTCTTTTTTTTTATTTTTCCTTCTGGCAGGCTGGGCAAAAAGGCAGACAGTGACTAAAGAGCTCAGACTTTGAATGTAGCGCCTTTCAATACTTGTCAGTGCCTGCTTTAACTCCCTAGTCAACCATTCCCTTGACTAAGTGACAGAAAAGGTCTATTTCCCAGTTCCAGAGCTAGATGATGATGATAGTAATTTCATTATATTTTCTCCATTAGTTTCAACTTATCCTTTTAATTAAATGTAAAGGAATGACAGATCCCCCATGCTCACTCTAAGTCTTTAGTGAAAGTTCAACATCCCAAGTGGGACCTGAACTCACATTATCACAGAGCAAAAGTTCAAAGCACTAAAACGGGAAACATTAATGTGTCAAGCAAGTAAGCTAGCACTTACCAGGATCAATTTTCCACTTAGGCAGCCTTTGCCCAATTGTGCTAACTCCCACTGAATCTATACCCACTAATGGATCAAAGCTGAGAGGCTAGGAATTCTAAAATCATCAATTCCCAAAGCTCATTAATATTACAATTGCACCCACTAGCGTTGCTATAGGAGGGAGCTCTTTACAGGTTTGTTTTAACAATGTTGGGTTTAAGGTTTTTCTTTGTTTTCTTTTCTTTCTTTCATTTTTTTTTCCAGGGGATGATTTTTGACCCAATATGAAAGTTTACAGTCTTAATACTTTTAATTGACTTGTTCATCGTCTGATTATTGTTTATTCAATAAATCTGCATGGCTGTTCAATGAAACACTACTCTATGAGCAATAAAAACAAGGACAAGAAAGTGTCTTATTCAGTACTGAAAAGAATTTTTTCTCCTTGGTTTATGTTCTATTTTAATATCACTGTAAGTCTTCAATGAAGGAGACAACCACAACTCAGTCATTAATTTGTCTTTCCAATCTCACCCAAATAAGCAAAATCTTCAGGACATATGATCCCACAACATTATAGCTTAAGCTTGTTCATTTAGAACTGGTATTAACATTTATTAACATTAGAAATATAGAAAACAAACAAACAAACAAACAAACCCCGAACCCTTCCAGTGAATGGCATGAGGACAACTAAAAAATAACATTGAATTTATCAAGGTGTTTGAAAAAAAGACATTTCAATACCCTTTTCTACTTTTCTTCTCTTTCTTGCTTTTCATTGCTCAGATTTAAAAGGTGGGCTTAACATATATTCTCTCAGTTAAACCACTGTAATGTCCTCAGCCTTAAAATTCTTGCATTGATACATTTAACTTGGAAAAAAATCAAGGATTCAATGGAGGTACAAAAAACACCAACAGAAGATTTCAAGATAAGAGTTGCAAATCTCATTGTTAGAACTGTCCTCTTGAGTTGTCTACCACTGACTGAAGTGAGAGGCTCCCACAATGATGCAATGTTGAGGCCAGTATTAGAAAGGCATATTTCAGATTTTGATTTTTTCTGGGAGATAACCAACTCTACAGCATGACTTAGAAATGGTTGTGTGTAAACTGTGCCATGTCGGACAGTAAATAAAGATAATTTTGCTATTGCTAAGGTGTTCTTTAGAGGTTTGGTAAAAAAAAAAAAAAAAAATCTCTTTTGAAAGTTTTTCGTAGCCTTGAGACAAAAGTCCCTGTTGGGTGAAAAGTTAGTAATTCCAGGCAGAAATCTACACATAAAATACAAGTAGTTTTGCAACAGATTCACTCTTTTAGCCTCAGAAGTCTACTAAACCTCTGATTACAAAATAACTACCTTTCAAAAACTGGGTACTGAATTAACTGCTGCAGCAAACCTTCTGTTTGTATGTTAAAATACCAGATACACATTACTACACATCACAAAATGCATTGCCTTGCCATGGAAAATAGAAAGCTTGAGAAAAAAAAAAACCCACAAAAAAACCAACAAAAAAACCCCATGGAAAAAACCTCTCTGAGTACAATTACATCATTTAAAATATCTTTGGAAATAATATAGTTTGTACAGAAAATGTTGGTACTCAGTCCTGCATGGACATACAGAGACAATATGATTTAATTATTCACACAATGGTGTAAAACCCCTGATAGGTATAAAGTGCTGTAGACAACTGGCAAAGAAAAGGAAGCATGGATTTGATCTGCATGCATTACAACTGAATATCTCTCTATACAATAATTCATAACATTCAGAGGTTAACTAAAGAGAGACTAACATCTTTCTGTTGTCAAGGTTGAGTTGGTTTCTTGTTATAAACTTTATTCTAACAATCCCACACATATAATCAGTTGTAGGGGAAGCCGGTAGCAATCAGTACATTTAGGTTGCCTAGAACATTTCATTATGAGGTGACTTTTTTTCATTATCAGTGACATTTTTTCCTCTGAGAAGCAGTAAGACCATTGTCAATTAACTGTCACATAGAATTTTTTTTTTTTTACACGATCACAGAAGGTCCCTGTCTCATTTAGTGAACTGAAACACGGAATTAAGTTTGCAAGGGCAATCATTGATGGCTGCTCAGTTTTGCAGCCTTAATAACATTTTTTTAACCTTGTTTATTTTCCCCTTAAGTAACATTAAATGCATACTATTCCAATACCTCTTATCTGTTTATATAAAAATGGCAGAGGTTGGTTTTTTTTTCCCCTTTAAACCCAAAAGGCTGCCTTTTTCATGGCATTCTCCATTTTTCTGATAATAGTCATTGTTCTCCTCTTACCTTTTGGCACTTTTACACAAATGCGTAAGAAAAAAAGTCCAAGGAAATTTAAATCACAAAATACATAAAGTTCCCTCTGACAAGCCAAACTCAGAGTCCAGTGGCAGTTGTGCCTACATGTGCCATTAGATTCTCTGCATTAGCTGCTGAACTGACCATTGCTAAATATCAGAATTTTATCTAAATCCTCACTGTATGCCCCTAATTTGATGTTCATTGGTTACGAGGGAAAAGGTAAGCAAAACACACTCAAGACAAATCGGGATGAAGTCTGTCTCATGTCCTCACTGATGGCACTAAGGGTTGTGCTCTTCACATGCCAAGTAGTAGCTGAGCATTTTGTCCTCAAAATTATTCGCTCAATATACGGATGGACTGAGTGAATACTCTAATTTCAATGGTTAATTTGAAGGAAAAAAGTCACTGAAATACATCCAAAACTACAAATTACTTCCTTTGGTGTGCAAGGCAAAGAAAGGCATAGATCCCCCCACATCACCCTGGTTGGAGCACCAGCACTCCAGGAACAGGATCTCTTACCTGGGTCATCATGTGTATCTATTGATCAATAAATACTGTTAATATAAACAGCAGAGGTTTAGTTGAATGGTTTAGATTGTGCACCCTTTCTGCATTTTGGCAAGGAACTCCCCCACAAATAACAGTTCATTATTCTTATGAAGCAGAATCAGATGCTGATGTATGAAACAAAAGCCATTTGTATGTATATTTTAAATTTTATTCCAATGTATCACCAAGAATACCTTTTTATTTTCTATTTTCTGAGAGAATAACTAATGAAACTAACATGTTGCAGATGAAGAGGTCTGTCACCCTCAAGCTAGGCAGATTTCTTTGTCCTTTTTTTTTTTTTAAAGAAAGTCCTGGAGATCATCATCAGAAAATTAAAAAGAGTACAGGTGTACATATGGAGATGGGGTGACAGGGGAAAGCAATTTAAAATAAATAAAAATCTGTAGGTTTTCAGCTGTGAAATATTCCTATAACACACAGTACAAAGCTTAGCAGTATAATGGTAGGAAGATGGGGAAAGTGTCTTGGATTCACGGGTGCCAGACTGTCTAGCTTTATCACTCATTATTGTATATTTATATGCAACTTTATTGACATCCCAAAGCACTTTATGCAGATCGAGAGTATAACAGTCCATACCTGAAATGAAAAAATCTCTTTTGCCAGAAGTAGTTGTCTTAAAGTTTGATTAAGTCATTTCAGATGAAGCTTCTAAATGTCAGTACTCCCTTTACTGCACATACCTAATGAACATAAGACAATTACAATGAAGTACATTCAAGCAGTCTCAAGATTAAATGTGTCCAATCCTGAAGAAAAGACTGTTTTAAGAATATTCCATTTGCAATCACTGTGAAAACCTAAGAAAATGAGTGCAATTTAAAACGATTCGAAAATCTTTAAAAAAAGACAATTGAACCTGAGAAAGTCAGTTTCAAAGCGCTAGGCCGCACACAGAAATGAAAATGTCTGTAACCTGTAGACATTTGAGCCTAAGTGTGGATCCTTCTAAGGTGTCTTTTCTCATACACCCAGCTTAACAGGGTGATCTGTGACTGTCAGCAGAGTTACACAAATGTCAAATGATCAGATATTATTGTGATAAGGAGGTGGTTTGGGTTAACTTTAAAAGCTCAGGTCTGTAGACAGTTAATTGAGCCTATGTGTGAGAGTCGGGCAAGTTTCCCCCCCACCCTGGAAAATCATGTTAAAAGCATGGTACTGAAACTCATCCAAGACATGGTTTTTTTCTTTACCAGCTCCTACGGTACATTAAAAGCTGAATCCTGCCCAATCATGGGTCCAAATATGAGACAGTCCAGCAAAATATTTGACTGTCTCAGCTAGTAAATACCGAGGGAAATGAGCAGTCCTGTGTTTTGTGGAGCCTGTGATGCCTAGGAGAAATTTCATCTCATCTACCTACAGGGGTTTTCAGGATAGGTGCTGAAGCCTGAATAAACAATCCTCACCCCTCTGTACAGGGAAGAATAATCACTGCAGGGCACCATTTGTCTGACCTATTTTAGATGCCCAGAGAGAGATGAACCACAACCCAAAATTGTCCGTTTCTCTTCAGTGACTATAAAAGTACCCCTGGATGGCTAGCTCACACTGTAAATCCCTGACTTAAGTGAGATGATTCTGATCCTGGTCTTCATAAATTTCACAACACATGGAACTAGGTTTTATTGCATTACGATAAACAAAAAAAAATAAAGAAAAAGAAAAAAAGATAAAGTTCTTAAAAATCTGGATTTCAATACATTTCATGGTTGTTTGTTTACTTTTTTTGGGGTTTTGTTTTACTTTTGTAAGGAATGCTTTCCATAAGAATGTATCACTATAAGCCAACTATGAAAAACTGTTAATTTGGGGGAATATTAAAAATATTTGCCATTTAGGTGACAGATATGTTTCCAACAAAATTACTTGCACATTTCCAGCACTATTGTAAGACAAAGCCAAGTAGGGATCAGCCTAACACTTTTTTTTACTTCAGCAACCTCGTCAGTGTCTTCACTTTTCATTTAAGTAACTCCTGCCTCTGGTGTCTTTCTACGATTTTGTCACTACATTTTGTTGCTCCTGTTGTTTCAAATGTTCGTTGCATCAGACTCTGCTTTTCCACCCACTTACAAACCACGTCCAAAACCATTTTTTCTTCACTGGTTATCTCTTGCCCTTTTGCTCTCTCTTTTCAATTGGTATTATTCCTATCTCTGAGGAGGATATTACAGCTTCAAGAAATATTTTGCCTGAAAAATATTTGACAACCTAAGCCATAATGAAATTACTGTACAGTATTACTTTTAAAAATTAATTTGCATGTAGTTCTGGGCTTTCTGGATTTTTCTAAGCCCAGAAGAACAATATCAGGTTCTAGTTGTTAATTGATTATGTTTCTTATTGCAGTAGAAAAAGGATTCACAAGAGACAGACATCTCAGTTTTCTAGTTATGTTCTATAATCTAACACGTAATACCTTTCAAGAAAGATTTAGTTTTTACTTAAGCAAAGGTAAGCAAATGTAAGCAGTTTCTCTTGAAGGTGCTGGATAAGGTCGCCAAAACGCTTAGCTACTGGAAAGATTAAGTCATGTGCCTTGGTCAGATACTTGGTGTGATAAACTAACACTGAAGGGAAAGGGGGGCATGTGGCAATATAAAAGCTCAGGTTTTGAGACACAGTGCTTTATGACCTAACTCAGAGATTAAGAAAAATCTAAAGCAAATCTAAACTGGGCATCCTTTCCTACCTGTGCCTTTATCTTGTTTATCTGTAGCTGTAAATTCCATATAGTAGCCTTAGGCTGACATAAGCTGACATTTACACACTATGTGAATGAATTCCCTGGAAGGATTCCAAGAATTTATAGACCACCCGTAGTAGGTAGAAGCCCCAGATGTCAAGCTGACCCAAGCCACTCAGCCCACACAGTACATCATAGGAAGAGGTGGGTGAAATAACCGAGGTACAGGGTGTCCGAGTATAGACTTTGAGAGTTTTGCTATGTTGCTGCCAGGAGAAAACTGACTCACCCAGCACTATGTCAGCTCTCCAGACACCCATCACCATTTCACGTGTCTTTAAAAGACTTCAGAGAAGGTTTGAGGATTCAGTGAAACACAAGCAGGTACCTAGAAGGGAGAAACCCCATCTGTGCACCTTAGCAAGAGTGAGTTTGCCATATATCAGGATAGCAAGAAACACAGAATGTCTCAAAAGAATACAGGAGGCAGCACATGGAATGTATACCATCTTTTCTATCCATAGATCTCATATGTTAGGAGGAGATTGAGTACTATAGTCCAAGTACAGCTAAAATGACATTATCTCACACATCACCTCTGTGTTAGATTGTTGCTTTCTGTCAGTATCATGCACACAACTGAGCTAAGTTTAAAGTGATTGGCAGTGCTTTGCCATCACCCCCTCAAGCAAATGCATTACACTGCTTGCATGCAACTTAAAATCTGCCAGCATCAGAAAGGACTGGCTATGTCCTTATGGAAAAAATGGCAAGACCGGATGGTGAGATAAAGAAGAATCTGTTTAGTTGGCGGGGTTTTTTTCTATTAAAAAGTCCTGGGGAAAATATTTAACCTCTCTGTTCTGATGTCCTTTACATTTGTTCTCATTTTTTAAAATCTATTTCTAGAAAATAAATGAAAATAAATAAATGGAAGGAAGGAGAGTGAAATTTGGTAAGAAAAAGAAAGCGAAGTGTGATGATCAACACAGAAGTACTAGGCATGGGCAGTAGAAACTTTATGGCCTTAGTGCAGGTTTCTGTGGTATCTCCTCACTGTAGAATTCTAGTATTTAATACGTTAAGCTTATTCAGTGTGCAGTAGAAGCATTAGAAAGGTTATATCTCTACTACTTCATAGTTCCATGAAATGTAAAGAAAATGAGTATTTTTCAGATCTCTTCACAATCATTGAACTCACTTTGAAATCAGCAAAGTGCCTCAAAACAATTTAAAGAAGAATTTATAGACAGTGACGCAAACATGCGAACACAGACAAGCATGCATAGGCATGTACATCCCATAGGACTGCAAAAGTTTATGGAAGCAGGCTAAAAATGCATGATGTGGAACATGTTAAAATATCAGCAAACTGCTGATATAAACACGTTCTGACGAGGAACAGTTTAATAACAATCCACAATCATAATTTCCATGTATGAAAATACATGGAAATGACTATACAGAGGATCTTGGGCTTTGGGGTTTTTTGTTTGTTTGTTTTCTTTGTTTCTTTTATTATTTTTTCCCCCTCCCTTCCTGAACACAAGGTTTAATGTTGAGTACATGATTATAGGATGTTTCAAAGAAAAGATCTGAAAGGCAAGATTTGCCCTTATCTGTCGAGGAAACACATAAAAGAACTGTAACTCCAGAGAATCAATTGGATTGAGCTCATAGATAGTGCTTTAAGGTCTAATAGCAGGGGACTGCAAGAGACCAACATGACAGAAAAGGCAGGAGAATGAAATACTATATGATCAGATAAGGGAGACAGGTAAGACTGTAATTATGGGTGATTTTAGCCTCCCTAATAATTACGGAGAAATCTTTGAGATATTGGTTGATGGCTTGTGAAATGACTGACATAACAAATGATTGTTTCCTGAAGCAATATATCAAGGACTCTGCTAACAATAATTTATTTCTAGATTTGGTGTTATTTCATGTCCAAGATGTTAATAAGCATATATGAAACTGCTCATTGATTTGATCTAGGACAGAAAATATAAAATGCAGGATATTTCCTGAAAACTGTTACCAGACTTTCAGCAGACCCAGAAAGATAAAATAAGATTTGAGGAAAGAATTAAATGGGAGGGTGTGTCAGAACAATTTTCTCCTGTAAAGCAAAGACCTAGCGATACTTTTTTGTGTGTTTTTAGTTCTATCATAAAAGCCTTTATACAGCCTAGATTCAAGAGTGCCATTCACCTTGCATTGCATTTCTCAGTCTCTGAATCCTTTGATGCTCTGTATCTCCTTTTCCTTTCCCAAGAGTTCTCCACTTCTCCACTTCACCAAAACTGGCTTAGGACACCAGTATTCCAGAATCTCATTTTCCTTCCAGCCTATATCTTACCACCACTTTGGTGTTTATACTTCTGGTCTCCAAGACTTTCTATATCCAAGGCAGGTTTTAAACATCCAGACACTACAGGGTCCATGCAGCTGCTCAGCTCTAAGTGAAATTGTGAGGGGCCACAAGCATAACTGATGGACTTAAGTTCAGAGATGCTGCAGGTCAGAAGGTCAGATGTGGTCCTCAAGAGAGGAATGAACTGCTGTACAAGAAGGTAAGGACAAAAGATAGGTTTCCTGACATATAAATGGAGATGGTTCATCTCTAGGTTGACATGGCAGGACAAGGGGGAATATATTAAACCTAAAGGAAGAAAGGTTTAGATTAGATCTTAGGGGGAAGTTTTTTACAGAAACAGTGGTGAGGTGCTGGAACAGGCTGCCCAGAGAAGTAGTGGATGCCCCGTCCCTGGAAGTGTTCAAGGCCAGGTTGGATGGGGCCCTGGGCAACCTTGTGTAGATGCAGGCCTGGAGGTTGGTGGCCCTGCCTGTGGTAGGGGGGTTGGAGCTCTATGATCCTTGGGTTCCCTTCCAACCCAGACCATTCTATGATTCTATGATTCTATGACATTGAAAGATACTAAAGGGTATTGCCACTTTACCTAAAGGAGAGTAAATACTTTTACGTTCTCATTTGCAAACAGTGGCCCATCATTCTCTTACGTATTGGAAATGAACAGTGAACTAGAGACTTTTCACTACAGTAGATAAGATATTGTTCTTCTCTTAGACAAAGTGATCCTGATCTGGCAGGGGGGTTGAATTAGATTCTATTGGGAGAAACTTGGGCAGAAGTTACGAAATCAGTCCCATCACATGAGACTCAACTAAATGAGTTGTTCTGATCTGACTTTAGGCTTACTAAGTCCCTTTTTGGGGCAGGGTTAATGGTTTTCTCATTTCTAAAACATTTAGCTCCACTCTACAAACATGTAATTCTGTTCTAAAAGGTGGAAACTCCTGGAGTGCTTTTTGTGACGGTGAGTTTTTTTTCTTTCATCTGTAACCATCTCACTGAGTTTAAACTTACTCTAGAAATGAATCTGGGTCAGCACAGAGAAACAACTGAGCACAGGATCATAGACTTGCTAGTTGATACCTTAGGAAGTTCATGGTCCAACTTCCTGCTCAAGAGAATCACGTAGAGCGATATACCCAAGGCTATGTCTAGTTGTCTGTGCATATATCAAAGCACTGAAAATCCACAACCTTTCTGTTCCAGTGGTTGATGTTCATCATAGTAAAAAGTCCAAAACTGGACAGAGTCCTCCAGATGTGTCTCACTAGGGCTGCACAGAGGGGAAAGGTCATCTCCCTCTTGGTGGCAATGACCTTTCTAGTACAGCCTAGGAGGTTCTTCACTTTCTTTCCCTCAAGGGCTCATTACTGGCTCATGTTGAACTTATTATTTATCAGTACCACCAGGTCCACTTTTGTAAAGCTGCTTTCCAGACACTTGGCTCCCAGCCTGTCCCAGTGCCTAGAGTTATTCCTCCCCAAGGGAAGAACTTGACATTTCTTTCTGTTAAACTTCATGAGATTCCTTTTTGCTCACTTTTTAAGCCTGTCAAGGTGTCTCTGAATGGTAGAACTCCAATCTGTTGAATAACTTCTCCTCACAGCTTTGGCTCATCTGTAAACATGCTGAGGGTGCAGTCTGTCCCACAATCCAGGTCACTAATGAACTTATTAAATTTTACATACTCTGGTATCTATCTCTGTGGTACACCACCAGTGACTGGGCTTCAATTGAATTTTGTGTCACTAAACATTACGCTCTAAGCCTAGAAATTTACTAGGTTTCAGTGTCATAGCTTAGTCCCAGCCAGGAGCTGAGCACCCCATGCCACTTGCTAGATCACCCCAACAGGAGAGAATCAAAACCAAAAGGAATAGACAAAAGCCGACCTCATGGATTGGGATAAGGACAGTTTACTGGGACAGCAAAAGGAGGGAGAAATAAGAGTGATGAGACTTTTTAGCAATATACACAATACTGGTGATACACAATGCAGTTTCTCATCGAACCACACAACTCAGACCATGTTTTCATGAACTGGGATGCAGGATACCTTCCTTACACCTAGAATAAGACTTAAACACTTAGAGGTACCAATATGCAGGAAACAATCCGGTTAATTCACTTTCTAGGACTATCTCATTGTAAAGGTGCCTAAATGTGATGTAACACATCACATCAACATTTCAACTTTCTAGAACCATGGAATCATTAAGGTTGGAAAAGACCTCTAAGATCACCTAGTTCAACCGTCCCCCTACCACCTATGTTAATTACTAGTAATTTATTGGAATTTATTTTACTAGTAAGTAGTTTATTGGAAAATTATTTTGAGGGTTCCAAGATGCCTGCTTTATGCCTGCAGGGCTGTTCCATATTTGGTGAGCAAATACTTTTCTGTTCCCTAGGCCTCTGAAGAAGTTTAAAGGCTTGTACTGTGATTCCTATGTATTTTATCAGAGAATCAGAGAATCAGAGGATGGTTAGGGTTGGAAAGGACCTTAAAGATCATCAAGTTCCAACCCCCCTGCCATGGGCAGGGACACCTCTCACTAGACCAGACTGCTCCAGGCCCCATTCAACCTGGTCTTGAACACTTCCAGGGAGGGGGCTTCCACCACTTCCCCGGGCAACCTGTTCCAGTGCTTCATCACCCTCGTAGTGAATAATTTCTTCGTAACATCCAGTCTGAACCTGCACTCTTTCAGCTTAAAGCTATCGCCCCTTGTCCTATCCTTACACTCCTTGGTGAACCATCCCTCTCCCACTTTCGTGTAGGACTCCTTTAAGTATTGGTAAACCACAACTAGGTCACCCCAGAGCCTTCTCTTCTCCAGGCTGAACAAGCCCAACTCTCTCAGCCTGAAAATGTCAGATGAGGCAGGTGCTCAGCCTAGAAATAGCAGGATTCTATTCTAGACATTACCTCACCTAATGTGACTACCTCATATTCACATATATCACAGAAAACTGCCCTAGGCATCAACTTCAAGGGTGTTTCCAAGACTTTGTTCTGCTGTCCAGTATCAACAATACAGGCATTCCAGCTTTTCTTCACCCCAGTTATCCTGTGCTATATGATCCTTCAGAAAACAAACAACTGTGAAAATCTTTTAAGCATTTTAGAACACTATTACATTTGAGCCTCTTCTGGTTATCTGGATCCAAAATGTGGTATGAAGCATGCAATCCTTGTTGCGTTACAGCACAAAATATCCCTCTTCTTTAATGTGTTCTCAGCTATGACGAGTCACAGTTTACTAGCCCTGTTAACCTCTTGGAAGGATGCAGTTGATCCCCGTAGCATACAGGGCATAACATTTTAATTTTCAAGAAACTGTAGGTACAGATTCACTTCATAGAGTCTTGCTTAACTCAAAGCAGCTGGGTTTGAAGATGGGATAAAATAGCAGATATTTGATGTACATAATAAGGGGTTTTGAAAAAAAGGACTGTGTCAAATTTGAGGAATGGTTACTGCATGGGTGATTCCCTAAGGGGTTTATTGCCTCTTCTGACGATTTTAATATATGTGAATCATAAATCTATAAAATGTTTGAACACCACTAATCCCCAAAGACACAGCTTGAAATAAATTTTAAAATTGTGATTTTATATTTATATATATATACATATGTTGTTGTATGAGAAATCTGCAGAATATTGAGCATTTTTGCATTTGCTCTCTCCCCTTCCTGACTCTACCATGACTACAAAACTATGAGTTGGCTCTGGAGTGCAGTACTAATAATTAAGAATAGCATGCACAGGATGATGTACATTATCCTCATGTCTTCTGCAAAGTGGCATACTGCTCAGTGCTTGAGTTCCCTTGTTGTCTCTGCATGTTGGAAAAAAATGTTTCCAGATGATAGATTAGAAACTGAAAGAGATCAGTTTTTCTCTTACTGCTGAAGTGGAGTTTTCCCATATCACCAATGTAACATTTTACAAGATTTTCATTGCATGTGCATATACATATTAATAATATAATGTTGAAATTATTTTAAGGACTATGATATTTCTGTACAAGAAATATGTATATAAATGTATACATATTCACCTATTAATCTTTATACATAGCTGTATATCCACATACTTTGTTTCTCCTCTTAGGACAAAGTAGTTTTCATGTACTGCTTTTTCTGTCTTAGTTTTTCATCTTACACACACATGAATGGAAAAAATCCCAAACATAGGGCCAAGACCGAAAGAGGAATATGTAAGAATCGGTGTTCATAAGAGAATCTGTAAAATGACAAAGAGAGAAAGCCTAGGCAAAGAATGAAGCCCATAGCTTGAGCAGTAGTATGACAAGGTCAGTCAAGAATTGCAGTGAAATAGTTTGAACCTGCAACAATCATGCTTTAATAATATAAATTGACACACACCAATAGCAGTTAAAATATTCTTCTTAAAGAAAACTTTTTTTTCATATGAAGATTAATATATTTATAAAATTAATGAAACAGCAAAACATGTATGGACTAATGCAAAACACAGAATATTCTTGTTTTGTACTGTTTCCTTCCTTTGCTTCTCCCCGTTTCTTGTTTCTGCTTTATCATTGCCTTTTCCTCAGTTTTTCAACTTAAAATAATTCTTCATTAATCTTGAAAAGAGTTACATATGTGCTGAATCTCAGTGGGACTACTGAGGGCATGGACTTTTAAGTATGTTCAGGTGTTTGCAACACTTGTTGCATCTGAAACAATATTTACTGAAAAAGAAATTATTTTTCATGATTCACTGGTATATACTACATTCAGCAGTGCTTTAACCAACACAATTTTAAGTAGTCTTTGTGACAATTCCTGTAATAATCCTTATGGCAAGTGTCCTATTATATCTGTTGACAGAGAGGATGCTGTTGACTCATCAGTGGAAATATTTTCTCTTATTCAACCTAAATATGAATAAAGAAAAACGTCATATACTAAGTTCAGACTTCTAAAGCCCCAAATTACTTTACATCACTAGGAAAGAGTCACTTTGTTTTAACAGTCTAAGGACACAGCACCTGATTTTCCCATTATCATATATATCATCCTCAATAGATAATTTTGGTTTGGTTTGTTTTAATTATACTCATCACAATGTCTCTGGGTGCACATGTAAATTATTAAGAGCAATGAGTAATGGTTGACTGATGTAAAACTAAATTGAAAGAGACTCAGCTGCACAATACAATATAGCCCTTTCCCAATGCCCTGCTTCTTCCCTAAGGCAAAAGCCACAATCAAGGGGTTTTCAATGTGCCCAGGGGGTCAACAGGTTTAGCCTATACTGGCCTTTACAGGGAAAAAAAGTCAACACCAGTGCTTGAGGAAAATTGTTCTCAGCCATTGCAATGTTATAATGAATATACAAAATGTGAAAATACCACCCATCTGTGGGTTCTAACAGAAGGGGTGCCTACAGAGAGGGCAGGTGTCTAAGCTACCATTATCGTCAGTGGAGATCTAGTCGACTCCAGAGAGCAGTCTATCTCTGAAAACTCAACATAGAGTTCTCAATTTGGTGGCTTAAACATAGGCCCTTTAAGATGCCCTAAGTTATTCAAGGCATCTAGAGAGGTGACAGCCATGTTGCAGAACCTAGAGAAGACCCCTGTCTTTCTGGTCAGATAAGACGCATGCAAGGCATCTCGAATTATATTATTGCCTTTGATAAAGTAATCCCTCTCTAGACTCCATTTACTTTATTATCTCACCACTGATCAAAATGTGGAACTAAGAATTAGGGGCTTGGGAACCGCTTTATAGACACAATCTTAAGGGAGATGAGTCTCATCTCAACATTTAAAATAAACATGGTTACATTTGGACTTGTTCTGAAGTGACTAAGTGACTGGGAGTCATGTAATTCATGGAAAGAGATTTGGTTTGTCATAGTAGAGCTTGAGATAGTGAAGTATGAAAAAACATTGAATCAATCTTTCATGTTAAACCTAAATAAAATGTTGAGGTTTAGATTTTAAAATTCTCTGGTTTATGCCTGAAAACTTATTTAATCTTAAGAAGAGAGATACAGTATTGTTCTTATGATGAATTGCTCACAGCAAGTGAATTACATACCCTATCTCTACAATTTTTAGTGGTCAGAAGCAACCTTTAGTTGTTAATATATTTTAAAATTAAGTTCTAACAATATATATCTTTATTAATTTATGGTGGAGTCCTTGATCAAAAGCCTGAATACCAACCTTTCTGAGCAATAGTTCCAAATTGTAGACCTAGTCAGGGGTAATGCTGATGATTCTGACTTCAGCATTTCTGGTTTCTCTTCTTTGTGACTTTCCGTTTTCTAATGAGACCATCAGACAGTCTCCACAGAGTTCATCAAATGCACTGAACAAATCTGCTCCTTTCCTTACACTTAACACCCAAGCATTCAGTTGTTTCTATTAAAAGAAAAAACAAACCAAAACAAAACCAAAAACCTCAGAAACCTATGTGAAGATTATTTTCAACCTGATGCCTTATCATGTCTAAGAGTAGATCATCTTCTGTACAGTCACTGGCTGATGAATGGTTTCAAAACAAGAAAAACATACATTCTGACTTCTGTCTTTTCAGAAACCTAAGAAAATCGCTGCACCGTTACTGTCTGCAGACTCCTTACCTTTCTATCACTACCTGAAGAGATTCATACACAGAGTTATTATTGTCTAGTTATCTCTCAAAATGTATCAGCAATGGAAATAGTTTGACTCCCTGTGTTTTGATTTTATTAATTAACTTCTTCACAACAACTGATGCTTATAAAGTCACAGAGACAGTAGTTTAGATGAGTAGAGTTCAGATACACGTGAAAGGGAACTCCAATAATCATTTTATCTCTCCATGGACCCAGGGTAGAGTCATACTGACCTGTTATCATCTGATACCTTTCTATTCCTTTTTTGAAAACCCAAGTGATAAGAATTCCGCTGTCATACTTGGATATTCCAGTGCTTAATTATTCTTTTCATGAAAAGATTTTGGCCTGTTACCTGACCTAGATCTCTTCCACTGCAGTTTAATCCCATCACAACTTTTCTTTCCCCAGTAGGAATGTGGAATATTTTATTATCTCTTTTTCTGTAGAGCTTTTAAAACATTTGAAGATCATTCGGATGTCTCCGTGCAGGTTTTCTTTACAGAGACTTAACCATGCTGATTTTGTGGACTTTCCTCTTATATCAAGGGTTTTAATCATGCAATTTTAATTTTTTTTCCTGTATTCTATATAAAATGTTTGAGAGTTTTCTTCAAGCGTAGCACTCATAACTGGACATCCCAGACTAGTGCAACTTTATGGCGGTTGGCTGGAACTGGAACTGAAGGCTTTTTCATGTCATTTAACTGTAACACTCCTTTTATGAATCTGGTACTAAGTTACTTGTATGAGAGAGACACAGCATATCGTAGAATCATAGGCTCATAGAATGGTTAGGGCTGGAAGGGACCTTAAAGATCATGAAGTTCCAAACCCTTGCCAGGAGCAGGGACACCTCTCACTAGACAAGGCTGCTCAAGGTCCCATCCATTCTGGCCTTGAACACTTCCAGGGAGAGGGCATCTACCACTACCCTGGGCAACCTGTTCCAGTGCCTCACCACACTCCAGATTCTCCAGGTCCATCTGGATAACATCCCATCTTTCCAGTGTGTCAACTGCACCACTCAGCTTGGTGTCATCTGCAAACTTGCTGAGGGTGCATTCAACCTCACTGTCAATGTCATTGATGAAGGTATTAAATAATAACAGTCCCAGTATGGACCCCTGAGGGACACCACTTGTCACAGATCTCCATGTGGACATCAGACCATTGATGACTACTCTCTGGATGTGACCATCCAAACAATTCCTTATCCACCAAACAGTCCACTCATCAAATCCATATCGCTCCAGTTTAGAGAGAAGGATGTTGTGAGGGACTGTGTCAAAGGCTTTCCCAAAGTCCGGATAGATGACATCCATTGCTTTTTTTGTGTCCACTGATGCAGTCACCCCATCATAAAAAGCCACCAGGTTGGTCAGGCAGGATTTGCTCTTGGTGAAGCCATGCTGACTGTCTTCACTCTCCTCCATGTCTTCCATGTGCCTTATCCTAGCTTCTAGGATGATCATTATACTTTAGCAATCTTTCTTAATTTCCAGTTCCTTTTTTGACGAGCTGCTGTCTACCCAAACTGTTTCCACTTTGTATTTGGGCATTTGGTGTCTAAAACAAAATCCACCGATGGTACAGAGGTAGTTGAAACTGAAAAACCAAGAAGACAAACCAAAACAAAGTGATATTCCATGCTAACATGTATTCTGAGAGATAAAAGAAGTCAAATACTGTGATCAAATATTTGAATAATGATATGTTTAGTAATCTCAGAAGATTTTCCCTTTCCAAAATCAGAGTATTTTTAATACTTTATTTTTCTTATTTATCTGATAGATTTCACTGACATTCCAAATGTATTCTATCCTTCTGAAGTTGTCTTTATTTTTTTTTAAAATATCCAACATACATTCCTAGTTAGAATTTACACAGTCAATATGATAACCTCTAGATTACATCTCCTTTCAATGAATATTTGCTTTATTCTTACTTTGTTTTAATGCTCCCTCAGGAAAAAGAAGAAAAAAAAAAAGAAGGAAGTTCGTAGAAGTGTTTAAAAATAAAGAATTTCTTAGGAGGTTCTCTCAGGACAGCTCATCATTTCTTTTCTTACACTAATAAAAATAAATTTTAAAACATCTTTCTCTTCTTCATGTTCCAGGAAAGAGAACTTCTTGACAACTCTTTATAACATCAGAATAAAATTACTAAACTCTTAAATGCTTTAATGCTGAAAATTTCAGTTTTCTCTCCCTCATCTTTGAGTATTGAACTGGGATTTCCAAATTTGAATAAATCCCATGAGTTTTACAGGTCAATGTCAATCTTCCAATTTAATATGGCTTAAATGTCACAACATGCTAATGATAATACTCACAATTCTTTCTAGACCTAATTAATATTATTGTGAATGTGTAAAGCTGACAATATTGCTTACTGGAAAACAGGTATTACAGCCCAGAGCATCAATTCATGTCCCCAGATTTCAATTTTTCAGGAGTTTCTTTTCAGAGTAAATCTATTTCACCTGTCTCTTTAGCAAGAACCAGTGTTGTCAGCTCCACCTATATTTTTCATTACCCCCACAATACATTGATCTTTATGAGAGGCAGAAGACCAGAGTGTAAAATTTGTCAAAATTCTTCCCTATATTTCAATAACTAGGATATTGAATCTTAACTTTACTAGAGGAAAACGTAAAAAATGCAATATTCCTATGTCAACACAAAGTATGTATGTAATTTTTAATTTTTTAAAATTTATTTTCTTATTTAACAGTGGACATTGACAATGCTAAAGAAGCAGTAGTTAAAGATGGGCTATTAATGTTTCAGATGCTCTTCAGATACCGCAAATGGCCAAGTAAATATCAATATGGATAAATAAAAGTTATTTGAAGGGCCTCTGGCCAGTCTATACATGTAGGTGAATTATAAAGAGTGTTGTGGCATACTGTGTGAAATGTTTTATTTAACTGTTAAAATATAATGGCTAGAATGGTTACAGCATAAGTTCCTTCCTGGCAACTTTTCTTGACCTTGACTACCATAAATGTAACCTTAAAAATAGTACATATTTGACTAAACAAAGGTACTGAGATGGATTTCAGAACTAGCAAATGTCACTTTTCAAACAGCATAGTAAAAACTGCCTTGATTAAGGGTGAAATTTGCCCCCCGCAGACCTGAAGGCATGTGCAACACTTGAGTCCCATTTAAATCCTCCAAATGGAAGTTAAGTGGTGAACTCCACTCCAAGTACAGATTTTAAATATTCTTCATTACATAAAACCTTTGGTTCTTAAACTTTGATTTTAAAAAGTATTGACAGTGTTCAGGGTGGTACATTTTTCATTGCATCTAAATATTATTTTCATTCCTTTATCTCAAATGGATTTTGTTAATAAAGAAAATAATAGAGCCCCAGGAAATGGTGATGTGAGTGTAATAGCCTTGGTTCAGTAAACTTTCTGCTGTTAATTAAGAAACTTTCATCTTTGAAGTGCATTAAAAAAAAAAAAAATCTTATTAGCAAAGGTATGTTAGGTCAGTAATAAAATAGATTTCCCTTTGAACATTATATCTAATCAATCCAGAGAGAATTAAGACAATTATATTTTATCAGAAACATGTAGAAGCAAAGATCAACAAGGGGGATGGAGTGTGACTTTAGCATTAATTACAAAACTGTTTTAGGAAATAATCAATCCTTTGTAAATCAGGGCAGGTATATGAAATTACAAAGAAATTATTTATGTAGCCACAAGGGTGAAAATCGTAGGCAAGGGATTATGGGGATAAGTCTGAATTGTAAAGCAATCATATGGGCATTTCTTCACATTTTGGGTTTTATTTCTAATTGTATTCTATTCCAAATATCACTAATTAACTTAGAAGGGAAACATTAAATGCTGTAAACCATAAGAGACACATAAATTAGACCATTTCATTTTTCAGTGCTCCAGTTAGACTCTTGGAACACATGATTATTATTTTTTTAGTCTTAATTTCTGAATATGTTTAACTTGATTTGAGGGACAGAATACATTTAGTTTCCAGTCATTCTTGCAGTAAATCCAAACAGCATTGTTGAAACCACCTGAAAAATTATTGTAAAACTCATCAAAAAAGGAACAAACCAACCAGATCATGTACTAAAATAAATCTGAATTATAGTATTTGATCACAGTAATTTGAATAATTTATTTTCCTTTCAGTGCATTTTGATGATGTCCTCAGTTCACTGGCCACAACAGCCAAAAGAAAGAAAACAGTGTTTAAAAATGTAGGAATCAGAGATGGCCCTAAAAAGTACTAGTTATTTCTTGTTACAGAGGACCCTGTCATTTCCAAATTTGAACAAATTCTGGAGACACACCTCTCCTTCCCAGGATACAATTCAAGTGAATTGTGAAATAAGAAGTAAAACTTACTTTAACTGGATGTTTGGAAATAATTAAGCAGAAAATTAGGCACCATTCCCATCGTACAGTTAGAAGACCATTTGCGAGAGAATGTGGTTTTCCTATTGTTTGTTGTATTACACTATAATATTTAGCTCCTAACTTTTTATGTTAATTTAAACTTCTTAGGAAAAGATTCCAGAGGTATTAGAAGCACTGTTTTCGGGTTTTTTTACCTACTTATTTTCAAGTAGTTCTTTGACTTTCTCTTTGATGTTTTCTGACGAGTGCTTGGTGAGTGCATCACAATCTCTGCATAAATGTGATAGGTGAAGTCAAAGTATTAAATCCCCTCTTTTCCTATTTTATGCCAATCTTTCAACTTTTTAAGTGTCCACATCTATTGGAATTAGGATGTCATTGCTAGTCTCTACGAGCTGCTGCTTATCTCACTCCTTCTGACAGTAGCTCAGTGACTACTCTTTCTATTATAGTACAGCTCAGAGACACTGGGTGTTGTACTACACACCAAGCACGCGTAGAGAGAGTTTTTGTTACAAGAAGCTTTCAGTATATTTAGGCCTGTTAGATGAAATGCAAGAGGGAAGGTAGAAGTTTGTGGAGAGGAAAAAGTTGCCTAAAAATCATAGAAGTCTTTAGCTAGCTTCCATTTCTTTCCAAATCCCTCAAGATCAATGTCCTCTGGTTGCTCTGGTTCTCCATCTTTTTGCTCAGATCATAAGCTCCCGACAGCAGGATGATTCTGTTTAGCTCAGTGTCTAGCCATGTCCACACAGCAGGACAGTCTTTCCACTGTCCCACAGAACAAATAACAGCAGGTATGACCCCAGTGTTTCGGTGAAGGATTTTGTGGCAGCTAAAGCAAACCTGCCCGTTTAATCTATTGTACAAAATGGAAATTTATTTGACCAACCTAGCATGAAGAAGAATGTTGACAGGTGGGGACTGTATGAAAGCAAAGATCAGTTGATTAAAGTTTTTTTTTTTCCTAGGAATCTTCAAACCACCTGTTCTTTCTAGCTCAATTCTTTGACTCTCATGCTAATATCCATCATATTGTTGGTTTCCATTGGAAAATCACCTCTAAGGGTATCATAGAATCATAGGATCTGTTGAGTTGGAAGGGACCCATAAGGATCATGAAGTTCAACTCCTGGCTCCACACAAGACCAGCCAAGAGATCTGTTTTAGTGTGACTTTTAACTACTACCTTATGGAGGAAAAAAGAAGACCCAGTATCCTTCTTCGGTTAAAGAAAAAAAACCAACAAAAAACCCAAACCCAAACAAAAAAAACAAAAAACCACGTTCCTTTCCTTTTTGATCAGGTTCTATTTTTGTTAACTAAATACCTGTCCATTAAAAAAAAAAAAAAACAAAAAAAAAACCCCAAAAACTCTTCTCCTCTGTCAGAGATTTATCTCTGAGATGTTATTGTCTTGCCTGTTGCAAGCATTTGCTGGATTTCTTAAACTGGTCTCCAAGTGTCAGCTACATAATGCTAATTAGAATTGGCACCCTGGCAATTTTTGCAGCAGCCAAGCCAAAATTAACAGCTAAACATGGCTTTTCTTTACCCAGATCCTTCCAATGTCATCTCTCACTATGTTCTGACATATTTTCCATAGAAAAGAGGGCTGATTCTGAATGCTTGCAATAACCTCTGACAACTATACCTCATGTTAACCAAGAACATTTCCATTATTCAAAATATACGTGTTTTTTCCCCCCCTCAAGACCTTAATTCACCATAATGTCTCTAGGCTATTTTTGTCAAGGTTTGAAAAATGGCTTAGTGTGATTATTTGATGCAAGTTAATACAGTGGTAAGCATGGTAAAGTCTCCAGGAATAGCAAATCATTAATTTACTTCAGAAAATAAGACTTCAGTGATGAATAAACCCCATAAGGATTCTATAGTTTTAAACATCTTCACTGGCAATGAATACCTGAACGGCCTGAAAGGAACATGAAACACACTGCTAATCCAGTAATTATTTTATACAGTTGATCAGTAAATACACTTTAGGGTGGAGGGGTTTTGACAAAGTTTTTGTGACATTAGACTTCACTAAAAATGGATGATCTTCTAAATGCAGTGTAACGCACAATTACAGGAGCAGATAACTGGAAGTTGTAGTTTGGAAGAATGGATAAGGTTTTCAGCAAAATAATTTTTCACTGTCTTTGCAATGTAGGAAATATCACAAGTCAGGGCCCAGTTTCATGTGCAATAATATAAACTGAGCAGATGGAAATGCACACTGAAATGATTAGAGTTGTTCTGATGTTTCTGGTCTGGACTCCTTCAGCCCACACCTGCTGCCTCTGCCATACCAGAAGCACAAAGAAAACTTTCCACCTTATCTTTAGTGCTGCTCATTAATCTTGAAGTAATTTTCCCAAATCTACCAGTCATCACTTAAATTATGTTTATTTGTAAAAGAGTTTAAACTGATAAGAGTTAGATCTCACTGAAGCAAGTACCTATGCAAGATCCTAAATTCACTAGAAGCCTAAAGAAGTACACTTGTAAGACTGTAGGCCAGAGACTTTGATGTTGAGAGGGCCAGACACTATATTGTGAGAGATCCTTAGAAAACTGCCAAGTCTTTTCCAATATCTGAGATTTTAATTACCAAACCCAAGATATGAAGCGCTCTTCAGCCAGGAATTGTGAAGAATACTTCTGTAGCAATGTGTAAAGAACAGTAATGTGTGAAGCAAGGCTATTATTGACTCTAACCATGGGAAAACTCCTAAGTGGTCAAGTAGTTACTTCCTGTCACAACTCCAGGTTATCTGTCACTGTATTACAGAAACACAGAATGACTAGGTTGGAAAAGACCTTCAAGATCATTGAGTCCAACTGTACCTGTCCTCTACTAAACTATATCTCCAAGTACCTCATCTACCCATCTGTTAAACACATCCAGGGGTGGTGACTCAACCCCCTTACTGGGCAGCCTGTTCCACATCCTGACAACTCTTGCAGTGAAGAACTTTTTCCATACATCTAATCTGAACCTTCCCTGACGCAGTTTAAGGCTGTTTTCCCTTGTCCTATCACCTGTCACTTGGCCAAAAAGACCATTGCCCACCTCTCTGCAACATCCTTACAGATATTTGTAGGTGGTGATAAGGTGTCCCTTCAGCCTCCTCTTCTCCAAGTATCCGTGTCCATGTCCATGTTCATGTATCCATATGACACGTCTAAGGAAGAAAATTAAAAGCTTTCATTCCAAAGTACAGTGATTCCTCAATTTTACTCTCAAGTTGTAGTTGCACTTCTGGTGGTTAACTTCACATCTATAGTCAAATTCATCCTGCTTTTATGGACCCAGTTCTAAGAGCCATGACATCATTTGGGCTGCACTCCCAGATTAGGTACCAGTGCTGAAGAAATAATTTGAAAGCTACTCTGAAATCTGCCCATAGAATGAAATCACAGAATTATGCAGAAAAATGTAAATTATGTCATCCTTTGGTAGTTGGGCTTGTGTTTTGAGTAGAATTAGATTTTTTTTCTTCTTCTATTAGTTCTAAAATTTGAATTTCAAAACTGATAGTACATGGAGATCAGGAATGTCATATTTCTGAGTATTTCATAAAATAAATTGAGAAGATAAGCACTATTTATCCTGGATGTTCTTCAGATCAAGTTATTCTGGAATACATTAAGAATCCGTGCTTAGTTATCTAAAGCAAAACATTTCCAGGCAAATGATAAATCCTTATGGACTTTCATTTATACAGAACTGGTAATCACCCTGACGTCAAGAGGAAGGGATTAAGATTGCAGGTACAGGATGGTGTGTAATACCACTCCTCAAAAGAGCTCAGCCCAAGCCATCTCCTCTGGGACACTACCACCCCTTGAAATTCCAGAAAGGCACTGAATCAAAGAATTTTATAGTTCTGGCAGTTAAAAAGAGAGTTAAACTCCAGATAAATGTTAGTGGATTTTTATACTCATGCATGCCATGAATGCATTGCACATCCAGCCTCACGCACAGGAAGGCAGATTTTTATAAACTCCTTCTTAAAACATGGTTTGATTACAAAGGCAAGAATTCTCTATGCAGAATGACACATTGTCTCTGCATCCTGTTTTAAAGGATGAAAAGATTAATTCATCCTTATCCTGAAAACAACAAATGGAAGGTAAAAAACCATATCAGTGAAGAGAACTGGTCTGCCCAAAGGGGACATTCTCTCATGCAGTACTGTAAGGATATGAAACTAAGAATTTCACTGCTGATCAATAAAATATTTCTTTTGTGTGAAGGTTGTCTGGAATGAGGCAGCTACAGAAAACCCCTATCCTGCTTTTCTTGCCCATATTTATTTCCTACAGTATGTCCAAAGGAGCAATGTGCAAGAAGCAAAATTATCCCTGACTTTTTTTTTTTTTTAAATGAACAATTAAAAAATGCTTTAGAAAATAAAACCTAAATAAAAGCCCCAGAGCAAAACTTAGTGTTTCAGTGGTAGGTTTATTAACAAAGATTTGGTTGGCAGTTAATTAATTACACTAATAATTTTCTGCATTGGAAATCACTCACATCTTAACCAGAGGGTCTCAAAGGAGCAGGAACACTGAAATATCTTGGCCATGATGCAAATAAGAAAATCTAGCCAGGCAAACTGTAATACATAACAGATTGTGTGAACCTTGTTTCATAAATGAATCAGAGCCATGACATCCTTTTGGAGATAACCTACTGGCTCCAAGATGGTGAATTTAGTCCTGCTCTTCACAGCTTAATGTCAACCTTCAAACAAGCTTCGACAATTTAAAAAATAACACAGCAACCACTTGTACACATGGAATATGATCCAGAGCTCACTGAGTTTAATGGGAAATCACACTCCCATTGAAGTTAGTGATCTTTGGATGAAAGCTTTTTAAAGGATCTTCTGAAAATGTCAGGGAAAAACTTTATTATAATAATAAATTCCTCCATCATCAAACTAATCAGGTTATGAGCACAAAATATTAACAAAAGAGTAAGAAATCATAAGGATTTTCTGTAAAAATATGCAGCTTGTTTGTTTCTTATTATCCCTAACACGGGACTTTTTAGAGGTAAAATAATAGAATCATAGAATCCTACAAAGTTTTGGATTGGAAAGGACCTCAGGGATCATCTAGTTCCAATGCCCTGCCATGGGCAGGGACGCCCTCCACTAGATCATGGTACCCAAAGCCCCATCCAGCCTGGGCTTGAGTCCTGCCAAGGATCCAGAGGCAGCCACAACTTCTCTAAGCAACCTGTACCAGGGCCACACCACCCTCTATAGGAAGGATTTTATCTTAATGCCTAATCTAAATCTGTCCTATTTTAGTTTAAATCCATTCCCTCCTGCCCTATCACTACAGTTCCTGATTGAAAGTCCTTGTCCAAATTTTCTGTAACACACTTTAGGTCCTTGTAGGCTGCTTTAAGGTCTCCTCCAAGCCTTCTCCAGGCTGAGCAGTCCCAAGTCTCTCAGCCTATCTTCATAGCAGAGGTGCTTCTGACCTCTGATCGTCTTTGTGGCCTCCTCTGGACATATTCCAATAACTCAGTATCTTTCTTGTCCTGGGGCCTCCAGAGCTGGGCTCAGTACTCTGTGGGGGAGGTTCATGAGAGAAGAGCAGAGGGGGAGAATCCTCTCCCTTAACCTGCTGGTCAAGCTGCTTTTGATTTAACCCAGGACACAGTTGGCTTTCTGGGCTGCAAGCACATATTTCCGGCTCATTGAGTGTCTTATCAGTCAACACTGCCAAGTCCTCCTCAGGGCTGCTCTCAATCCATTTTCCACCCAGCCGGTAGTTATGCCATGATGTGCCCCAATAAATTGGGATTGTCCCAAGTTAAGTTCAGGACCATGCACTTTTGGACTTTTGGATGTGACACGGTACCCATTCAAATCAGATCCTGGCCATGACTTGGGTTTTAAGGTTAGATGGCACTTTAATCTCTCTTTCTGTGTGACTACTCATGCCTCGTCCACAAAAAAAGGAACTCTGGGCTTCACACATTCCACACTGATGACCCTGAGCCATCCCTAGAAACAGGACTGCAGCGCTACATTGAATTTTTGCTGTCTGACTTTTCACTTTGGGTGTATTGCACGTACACTGGTTTTGGGACTCACCTTTTGTACATCTGCATTGCAGTGTGCCACATCACTGCCATGCCAAGATTTGCTTGGGGCTCTCCATGCCAGCCCACTTTTCATACACTTCTTCATAATGAGAGTCTCTAGTCATTGAGTGAGACACAATGACTTGTGATTTTACAAAGGAATGACCTTGCGACCTAATGAACATAAATACTGTGGAATAACGAAGCAATTATTCTGCATATTTAATTTCTGCATACTCAGCATACTAGAAAATTGATGGTGTTAATAGAAACAGAGACACAAAATGATCATAAATGCATTCTATTCGAAGGACTAGTCCAGATTTCACATCTTTGTGACAGTTAATAGAGATCCAATGCAGAATCAATTAGAACCCATGAAAAGCAAAGTCTCTTCAAGATTATTTTCAAGTTTCTGTGGCACTAGCAACTCTTCCTACTTAATCTTTACTTTATTTCACTGTAATCTGAATTACGAAAATTATCATATTCAGAAAACAACATCTGCAAAACATAAATAAGGCTGAAGCTTTTTGGTTTTTCCCCCCCTTTTCAGATCGGGTCTACAGCTTAAAAACAAAGTACCTTCACCTGTTTTACAAGGCAGTTCACACCTTTTCTTGGTGTTACACTGCAGACAATTATATTTGAATCAGTAATAGCAGAAGAAGAGAAATATTAAGAATGAAGAATGTTGGGGAGCTAATGACAAAGGAAATGAAAGTTAAATTGAAGGAAGCATATACAGGAGTGGACAAAAAGGTTGGTGAAGGAAAATAACCTGATTTTTCATTTGGATAACTGAGAGAGGCTGTCAAATGTTTTCACCTCCAGGGCTTTTTTTGAATTAGCACTAGTTTGACAGTTGCTGCTGTGAGGTGCCTCAGGATTAAAAGTGTGGAGAATAGAGATGTCATTCTGACTCCAAGAGAAGATGACATTCAGTAGATTTGTATTGGATTGCATCTTTATCACAGTAAAAACCATGTCTCACTTGTTCTAGTAAGTGTCTTGCTTGCTTTTCATTTTCTGGACACCAAAAAATGCTGACTGACAGTCTGATTAACTCTTATAACTTCCATTAATGATTCTTCATTCAATCACATATTAAGGGACATCTATTCTTTAAGATCAAGAATATAAAGGACAAGGCAGCAATGCTATACCAATTACTGTCATCTTTCAGGTGTCCCCATGAAATACAGGAATTAAGTTATTCAACCAAAATGTGAAAGTATTTATCAGTCATCACTAAATGTAAATGTTGTTTCCCATGAGAGCTCTACCTGTAACTGAACAATTTGGAAAACAGCGTGAGTAATTATATTATCCATGCCTGTTTAATTCACATTTCAAAATAAGTCTGAGGATTCATTAAAATAGGGAAAAAAAAAAAAAAAAAAAGTCCTGATAGGCTTTTTTAAGAGCTACTCTAAGGAAAATAAATAAAGGCATGTCCTCACCTGGGTTTTGGAAAGAACAGGGGAGGAAGGAATGGATTAACCTTCAGGGAAATTCCAATCCTCAACAGCTCCTTCATTTAAATATAGAAATTATAATGACCCCATAAGAATGCTTGAAGAGATTTTAAAAAAAGAGACTAAATTTGAAAATTAACCCAGGTAATATCTGAAAAGACTAAGTCACGGGATAACATACTCAGTGTTTCTTAAATATAAGACTTTCAATATGCCCAGTATTTTGCAGGTGAAAATAGGATCGCCTTTAGCAGTTAGTCCCTTGCAAAATCATGGAATGCTTAATTTTTCTGAGCTTTTTTTTTTTCTTCTTAAATTTAGGATTCAATATTAATATGCATAAAATATTAGTAAACTAGGAGTCTCGTTAAATTAGGTCTTTTAATTAAGTGGCATCTAGTTAGTGGGAAATAAAGAGTCTAAAAATGTGATGAATATGCAGTTCAGAGGCAGGAATAGCAACAGAATTTCTACCTGCTGCCATGTTAGTCGTAAAACTTGCACTTAGTCCTCCTGGTATGGATTACCAAATCAGCATAGAAGTATGTGCATTACAATTTTAAAAAGAAAAAAAAAAAGAAAAAATGAAAAAGAACCCAACTCACCCAACTTTATGGGAAATTAATGTTTTTGTTCTTTAGCCAGCCTTACTCTTGAACTGAGATAATTATTTTAACTCATGATGCCGTTACAAAAAGAAATCATATTCCCTACTAAGGCTTTACTTAGTCTGATAAAATACGACAAGCATTTTAGTCTCCCATGGTAAAATAATTTGTTCTTCTTCTTAAACCATTCTGTTTCCCCTGAATTTACTTCCTGATTTCTATTGAAAATGTGTTGCTTAATGCACTTTAGTTTCACATTTGCCCCTTTCTTGATGGCCTTACCGTGACATCTTTCACATATCCGATGATGGACTAAGGTCTTCTTTCCATAATGTTTCTGAGTAAAAAACTCCTAGCTCATTATAGAAACTCTGATTACATATCTCCGACTAACTGACATCCTAAATTTCTTCTAATTTCTGTTTTTTTCTTCCTTTAATCTAATAATTCTTCTATGATACATAGGTTTTACTCCTGCAGTGCTGTCCACCTTTGAAACATCAGCAAATTCTATGAACTTACATTTAACCTTTGATGCCAAGATCATTAACAAAGCTTTCATAGGACTGTTATTCCAGAAAAGTTCTTGAGACTGTTTCCTGTTTTCTTTACCATATGTTGTTTATCAAGCTTACTAAAAAAAAAAAAAAATTTAAAAATACCAATTCTACTATTTTTTCCAATTTCTACATTAATTACACATATAAAAGTTTATGAGGTGTTTCACTGAAGCCTCAAGTAGAAATATTGTACTTCCTTTGCTAAGAAAAGAAGAAATGTAGCAAAGGACAGATCAAACTAGATATTTTGTGGTTTGTCATTCTATCTATTTACTCTTCTTGGACAAAACCAACTAAACTAACTAAGCTATATCACTTAGTTAAGTAAGACAAGTATTTTTTATTATGATGGTATCTCCATAGCAGTTGTAACCCTCAGTTTAACATTCCCATGCCTTAAACTAGTGAGAAAATTGTGACTTATGAAAATATTCCTGTACCCAGTCCAGGTGTGTATTCTGTTTATGTAAAGTGGACTGTGATCAAAGGAGAATGAAAAAGCAAGGTTGTTGTTCAAAGCTTAAAAAAAGTGTTTTCTTCTCAATTAGTATTTTGACATGATCTGGTGGTAATCTGAGAAAGTCTCTCAGTCCTTTTTTTAAAGTTTATTTAATTTTTACTAGGAATAAACTCAGCTCATAATCAGACATCCAAACACTCGTTTAGCTTTTGGAATTTCGATCCCATGGTTGAAATTTATGGCTAGGACTCATCTTGAATTTCCATGTACAAACATACTTTAAATAAAGCAATCTAAAGAGATAAGGACTTTTAATGAGAAAAATGAAGTAACACTTCACAGATTTTTTTACCTGTTCTTTTCCTTCTGATTTCTTTTCCTTGCAAAATGTTTAAGCTGTCACTTCTGTAGCACTGAAAACGGGGCTACTTCAGTGAGGAGTTTAAGCACAGGCGAACGAGAAGCGTGGTTCTCTGTCTTCTCCATACCTTGCCCCACACCTGGAGAGCTCTATAAAGAACACGAACAAAGAAGTAATTCTTTATGTTAATCCATTCATAGTTCCGTCTTGTGGCACTGACAGCAGTGATGTTCACTGTATTTATACGCCTACCCAACTGATAGGAACTTCTTTGGGACCTCTGGCTCATTTCATTCAGTACAAAGCTATTAGAAAACAACCATATTGTGTCATTATTGACCTTAACTGTATTTGAACTGGTGTAACAGAGGGGAAAGGCTGTTCATCCCATTATCACAAAATTGCTGCAGAATTTGGATGAATGTTAGGATATAAAACTGGAGGAGTGATAAAAGACCAATGCAGTGAAAAGAAAAAAAAAAAAAAAACCAGATACAAAGCCTTCAGCTGTGAGTGCTTTGAGCATTTATTGTTTTTCAGTTCTCTTACTGTTTACCAGTAATGTATATCTTCCCAAAGCACTTCCCCTATTGTGGTGGTTTTGGCCCT
>VZTU01022731.1:20547-73779 GCA_013400835.1 Zapornia atra
CCCCCTCAACATGTAGCACAGATAGGGAAACTGAGGCAGGGAGGACTGGCTCATGCGCAGGGTGCCCGATGTCAGCTCTCGCTGGGGGGTGGTGGGTGCTCGGGAGGGCCGAGACTTGTGGTGCCCGGCTGAGCACCCCACGCTCTGCCTCGTAGTGCTGGGAGGTGCGGAAGCACAACAGCTCCGAGTGGTGCCGCTTCGTGCGAAGCAACCCTGACTGCCGGCTGGACGGCGGCTTCCTCAACTACCTCGAGGGGGCCTTCTGCGTCTTCCCCCCCGGGCTGCTGCCCCTGGCCGTCACCCTCTACGTAAGGACGGGGGCAGGGGTGGTGCTGCGGCGGGATGCTCAACTTTTGGGGGGCGCAAGGTGGGGACCCCGCCAACCTCGCGGTCTGCCATCCCTGCCTCCGCAGGCTCTCTGGCTGCTGTACCTGTTCGTCATCCTCGGTGTGACGGCAGAGAAGTTGTGAGTAGCCTCGCAGGGGAGGGGATGACCCCAGGGGTGAGCAGGGAGCACCCCGGTCCTGGAGGAGCCCCATCACCCCTCTCTGCCTCCTTCTCTGCCCTTTCAGCTTCTGCCCCAACTTATCGGCCATCTCCACCAACCTGAAGCTGTCCCACAACGTGGCAGTATCCTTGTGCGCGGGGGGCGGGGACCTCGGCTGGGCAGGGGACTGTGGCATGGTGGGGGATATGGTATGATGGAGGCTCTTCTGCAAACCCTCAGCACCATGCCAGGGGAAACCAATTGGAGTGGGAGGGAGGTATCAGGGGTGGTGGTGAGGGTGCCGGCACTGGGAGGGGCCCTGTGGTGGCCGGGGTGGCAGGGGACCCACGTCCCTGCAGGCGGGAGGCCGCCATGTCTGTCTTTTCCTTGATGTCCCCTCTCCATGGTGTCACCTTCCTGGCTTTTGGCAATGGGGCACCAGATGTCTTCAGCGCCGTGGTGGCCTTCTCTGACCCACGGACAGCAGGGCTGGCCATCGGGGCTGTCTTTGGTGAGGACACCCCCCCACTGGGGGCTGCCAGCCCGGAGGGGGGTGTGGCATCTTGGGGAGCACTTCAGGGCCGTGGGGTGTTCCCTCTGAGAGCACCCATTGCGTTGACAGGCGCCGGTGTCTACGTGACCACAGTGGTGGCCGGGGGCATCGCCCTGGTCAAGCCCTTCACGGCCGCCTCCAGGCCTTTCCTCAGGGACGTCATCTTCTACATGGTGGCTGTCTTCCTCACCTTCATGGTCCTCTACTTCGGCAGGATCACACTGGGAGAGGCTCTGGGTGAGCAGCAGGAGGGGCTGGGGTGGTGGGAGCAGCTGGAGCAGCTGTAACCCCCGTCACTCCCCCATCCCAGGGTACCTGGGGCTCTATGTCTTCTATGTCTTCACCGTGGTGCTCTGCACTTGGATTCACCGCCGGCAGCGGGCGGAAGGCCTCGCTCCCCCCAGGCCCTGGGAGCCAGGTAAGGGCTGTGTGGCTCTGCTGACGGGACCCCCGGAGTACTGGGGTCTCCCTCCAATGTCCCCTCCTCTCCTCATCTCCCCCAGAGCTGCCAACGGATGCTGAAGAGCCGGAGTCGTCTGTCACAAACAGTGGGGACTACGGTACGTCATTCCCGGGGCCTTGGGCCTGACTCTGCTCTGTCCTCCAGGCTGGTTGGGGGTCCCAGAGACCCCCCAGGCTGCTGCATGTGTGACTGAGCCCACGGGGTGGCTGTGGCCAGGGGCTACCCACACACAGGTGACCTCAACCCCATGCTGGAAGGGTTGGGGGGGTCGGGGAGCCCCCTCTCTGCTCAGCCCCCATGGCCCCTCTCAGGTGAGGAGTACCAGCCCCTGCTGCCCTCCCGGGAGACCTCCCTGCGCATCCTCACTGCTGCCCTCAGCCCCCTGGACTACCGCAAGTGGAGGAGGAAGCCCTGGTACTGGCGGCTCTTCAAGGTGTTCAAGGTAAATGGGGAAGGCACAGAAGCACCCACACAGGGTGCCTGGGTCTGTGTCACCCCTGCACTTTGCAGTAGGGGTGGTGGGACAAGAGCCCACCCATCCCTGCTCACAGCTTCTCCTCCCAGGTGCCTGTGGAGCTGGTGCTGCTGCTCACAGTTCCCGTCGTGGACCCTGACAAGGATGACCTGAACTGGAAGAGACCCCTCAACTGTCTGCACCTCCTCACCAGCCCCCTGCTCTGTGTCCTTACTCTGAAGTCAGGCGCCTGTAAGAGCCCTGGACACCCCTGAAGGGACAGGATGCAGATGGCCACCAAGGCCCTGGGGACCACGGGAACCTTTTGGAGCTGCTCCCCCTGGGGAGGGGAGGATGGGCCATGAAGGAGCCAAGCTAGGGAGGGGGGCAGGTTTGCAGCTGGAGGGCTCCATCCTCCTCCCAGGAGTGGGGGTTTGGACCCTCCCACCATCCAGGGCCTGCCTCGCTTGGGGAAACTGAGGCACAGAGTGGAGCAGTCCTCTGAGGGCTTGTGGTGGAGGTGGCTTTAGGGGACATGGCTTTACCTCACACCACAAGCCTGGTCAGATCCTGCCCCAGCCCATGTGGCGCCTACGGGGCTGCTCTCACACCCCCTCCTTCCACCACATGCAGATGGGCTGTACCAGATCCAGGGCATCTTCCCAGTCTGGGCACTGGTCACACTGGTTGGCTCCGTCCTGGCTGTCATAATCTTCCTCACCACAAGCAATGAGGAGCCACCCAAGTACCACTGCGTAAGGTGCCCCCCAGCCCTAAATGCCCAGCGGGCACCAGTCCAGTCTCCTCCAGCCTGGGCAGAGCAGAGGACCTCCTTCTTGGTCCCCAGCATCCCAGGAGGAACATGGCTGTCTGGAGGTGTGCAGGCTCCACGGGATGCTCCCGGGGACCAGCTTACCTCTCTGCCTGGCAGGTGTTTGCTTTCCTTGGGTTTTTGGCCAGCGCCATGTGGATCAATGCTGCAGCCACGGAGCTGGTGAACATCCTGCGGACCCTGGGTGTTATCTTCCAGCTGAGTAACACCGTGCTGGGCCTGACACTGCTGGCCTGGGGCAACAGCATTGGTGGTAAGGGCTCTGCTGCACCCCTGTGCCATCCCAGGGATACCCCTCTCAGCATCCTCCAAGGTCCCCCCTTCTCCTTTGGCAGATACCTTCTCTGACCTCACCATGGCACGGCAGGGCTATCCCCGCATGGCCTTCTCCGCCTGCTTCGGGGGCATCATCTTCAGTATCCTTTGGGTGCTGGGTGGGAGGGTGTGGTGGTACTTGGAGCAGGGGCTCCATCAGTTTCCAAAGCCCAGGTAGAGCCCCTGCTCCTAGGGGACCTCAGGGTCCCTGGGGTGTTGAGGAGCACTGGCATGGTGTGGTTGGCAGCTGGAGCTACAGGGATGGAGCCAGCAGCATCCTCCCATCCCCACTGCTGTCCCAGCCCCCAGCAGGGTGGGGGTTTGGGCTGGAGCCTGGCAGATCTGGGATCTGCCAAAGGGATGGAGAGGCTGTGCCACCACCTGGGGGGCTGTGTGTGGCCCCTAGACCAGCCTGAAGCCTCTCTTCCACCAGTGCTCCAGGCTGTCTTCGCCAGGGACAGGCCATGCTTAGAGCCAGGCAACAGCCCTGGGTGTGAGCAGGGAGGATGAGGGGCAGCACTGGGAGTGGGAGGGCCACAGCTGGCTCTCTTGTTCCCCTGCACCGTGTCTCCATCCTGAACGTGCCCCAGACATCCTGGTCGGCGTGGGGCTCGGGTGCCTGCTGCAGATGACCAGCAGCCAGCTGGTGGTGAAGGTAAGGGTGCAGCAAGGGTGGCAGGGGCCAGGCTGGCAGCGGGGCCCCGGCATCGCTCTGAATCACGCCCCATCTCTCCGGCAGCTGGAGCCTGACAGCCTCCTGGTCTGGATCCTGGCCGGGGCCCTGGGGCTGAGTTTAGTTTTCTCCTTCGTGTCGGTGCCGGTGCAGTGCTTCCAGCTGGGAAAGGCGTATGGCGCCTGCCTCATCCTCTACTACCTGGCCTTCCTGTGCGTGGCCCTGCTGACCGAGTTCAGGGTGATCCGGCTCCCCACCCTCTGAGCAGGGGATGAGCACCCAGCCCTGGCTGCACTCTGCCTCCCTGCCGGATTGGGGGATCGCTGTCCCCTCTTTCTGCCCCTGCCAGGGGGACAAGGACACCGCGACCCCTAACCATGCTGTGGCCACCACGTGCAGGAGGCGTCACGTGCCAGCCCAGCCCTTGGCTTTCCAGAAGGGGGGGGGGTGGGTTGTGTTTTGGAAAGGGAAAAGGATGCGTGGTTGGTCACTCGTGGTTAGTCACTCGTTACGGCCTCTCCCTGCTCTGGTTAATCTTAACTCACCGTGGCTCTGAGCCGGACGGAGGTTACAGCCTCGGCTTCCCCTGGTCGCGGGGCAGAGCAGAGGGCAGCTCCAGCCCCAGGTCACAGCAGGAGAGGTTTTACCTTTCCAACCCCTTTATTTCCCCTCCCAGTCTTGGTGCTGGTGGTTCTGGGACAGGGCTGGGTGTGCTATGCAGGGTAGCTCTGGGAAGGTGTGAGCACAGGTTTGTCATTGCCAAGGATGTGATGTGTTTGCACGGGGGGCTTGAGAGCAGCTGAGGCAAAGGTTTAGGGTGAGGTAAAGCTCTGGGACAGCACTTGGTTCTAATGCAGCCAAGGTGGAAACCAGGACCTCTCTGCCGTGGGGCAGGCTTGTTTCCCGTGCTTTTTAAACTCCTGTTTTTCAGTCTGAGTTTCAGATCCTACTTCTCTGCTGCTCCTCAGTCATGCAGAGCGGTGGGAAAGGGCATGGAGGTTTCACTGGCTCTGGGCACCGTGAAACACCCACGAACCAAGAACCTGCAATAAAACCCCAACCATGACCCGTGGTGTTGGCTGCGTGGTGTAGCGCACCCCTTACCCAGCATGGGAGGGGGCAGGGGGCCCCTGGGGCTGGGCTGCAGCAGTGGGGGGCTGGGTGCTGACACCCTGGGTGAGCAGGGTGCTTCTCCTGCCGTGCAGGGAAGTGGTTTCCCTGGGCTGGCAGCAGCTGATTTCTCAACATCGGTCACATGCGCCTGACTCGACCATTTATTCGCTGTGAGGTAACGGCTGTGTCAGGCCCGGGGTCAGCACAGGCTGTGAGCCCCTAGCATGGGGGTCACCGGCTTCCTGGGGATGGGGACACAGCAGGTCGCTTCAGTAGCCCAGGGGAAGTAGAATGAGTGAGCTGGTGTTCCCCATCTGAGGGGCTGTGGGGCATGGGCTGGAAACCAAACCGCCACGATGGCTGCGCAACCCGTGCTGGCTCAGCGGGAAGGCAGCGGCTGTGATGCAAGAAGCACAACTGCCAGACCCACTCCCGGATGGAGTGTTTCTCCTTCTCTAACAACCCTCCTGGTGCCTGCAATGACTGGCTGGGCCTGAGCCGTGCACATGCTGCCGGCAGCTGCCCCCTCAGTCAGGGAAACCGACCCCGTTCCCTTACAGCGGGGCAAAGCAAGCGGAACCGCAGCCACCACACAGACACGGAGGGGCCGGGTCCAAAACCATTCGAACTGTAAACACCGCATGAGGCAGCCCTAAACCCCCTCACCTCTGAAAGCATTAGCTTAATGTTTAGGGAAAAAGCTGTGGGGTAGGGGGGGGAAGGCAGGAGGGGAGCTTGGCTTTGCTGTGTCCAGAGCTGGAATTCCAAGCCGCTGGGCTGAGCACACACAGAGAACATGCCCACGCAGGCGGCTGCTGCTGCTGGAGAGGGAGCACAGACTGGCGCCACTCACAGCCCCTGGGAACGCTTCAGCCGAGCCCCGCGCCCGGAGTACCATGGGAAGGAGGGAGGGAAGCTGCTGGCGTTAGAAAGCCAAGGATGCTTTTTATTAGTGTGCTCAGAAACAAAAATAAATCTAGAGAACGTTTTACAGACACGTCCTTAAAATCGCTTTATAAACAAACCCCAGCGTACAAAACCCTGCGCTGCTCCCGCCCGGCGCCCTACAAAGTGATTGTCAGTCCCTGGTCTGGGGGGAGGTGTGAGGGGTAAATAGAAGGGGATGCCCCGTACTCAAACTTTGTTTCCTTCCAAAGTCGTATGGAAGAAGGGAACTTCTGCCACCCTCCTTGGTTTACAAAAATAGTGAATACACCGTGTGTGCAGGGGCAGCTCAGCACCCGGGCAGCAGCACCCGAGTCCTGCCTGGCCCAGCATTCCTTTCCCTGTGGCACAAGAGCCCTGTTACTGCCTGTTAAGCAGGTTAGTGCCACCCCACCCCCAGTATAACTTAAAGCTGCAGCTCCTTCCACACCCAGAAAACACCCCAAAAAAGTCACTGGCAGCACTGCCAGGAGAGAGAGGCTGTAGAGGAACAGGGGGTTCACAGCAGCCATGTTCTTCCCTCCAAGTAACCTTCCCAGTGCTCCTGCACCCTGCCCACAGCTTCACACAGAACAAACATCTGCAGCCCTGGGACTCATCAGCATAAACCTTCCAGGCCATGGCTCCATGCAGAGCGACTGCAAGAGCAACCACTGCTCATTAATCTGTGGTCAAGCTGATGGTTTGGAAAACAGCCCTTTAAGGTCCTTCACGGTTCAGCTCAGAAGTAGTTTCATACCTGCAGAACCCAGCGAGGAAACAAAGAGCTGCCCTGAGGCACCCAGGGAATTTGGCAAGGGCTGGGAGCAGTCGCTGGTGTGCGCTGCCCAGAAAGCCGCTCGCCTGCTCTCTCCACCCCACAGCCCAAATAATCCCACCGTGCACCGGAGGGACAGGTTTTCAGAAGCAGCTGTCTGCATCTTGCCTGCTTCCAAAAGTCTCATCCACCCAGGAAATGCCCCTGAGCTGCGGGGTAGGATCAGTCCTCTCCTGCGAGGCTGACCGAAGAAAACCAGGGATGTGGGATGAAGGGAGCGAGCACACGCGTCTCCCACTGCCTCATCTACGTGGGGAAGGAGAAATCCTCCACTGCAAAGCTGGACTCTTAGTGGGAGCCTGAAAAGAGATCACACAGCAGGAGGGGAGGGAGGGGAGGGGAGGGTCCCAGCTGACAGGTACTTCCAGCCCTCCGCACCTTCTGTGCTGACAAGGGGGGAAAAAGGGACTTCAGAGGGACAGGCTGCCATCACGTTACGGGCAATGAAACACAAGTGATGACACAACCCAAAACGAAAACAGCATAAACGTGGGGGAGCTGGGAAGGGATCCCTGTCCCACTCCTTCCCCCTCCCTTGGTGACCCGTCTGGCAGCCTCTGGATGAGAATAATCACCATCATCATCATCCACATTCCTCCTGCATCCCTAATTCAGGGAAACAGTTAAGCCCTTCAGTGGGCCTTGCCAAGATCCAACTCGGTCAGCAATTTCCACCCTGAGGAACATTTCTACAAGGGAGGAATAACCCTGCTGCACTGGGACATGCTCACCTGCACCAACAGAGACACGGACAGCTGAGGACTGACCAGCATCGCTGCTCGATGCCCACAAGCTCTCCTTACGCCAGAGCCACGCAGAAACAAGACAACTGAAGCTGCAAACCTTTCCATTTCTTCCTCCCAGGCTGAGCCATGGACCAGCTGAAGGTTTGCCTCAAGCAGGTGGCTTGAGGTCAGCAGCCACTGTCACCCTCTCAGAGGGGAGACAGGAACTTTGGGGTTTACAGAGGCGATCTCAGTCCTGGGCAGTGCACAGGCAGAGCCAGGCGGTAGCGATGCAGGCACTGGAGAGCTACAGCAGAGACAGTTCCTCTCCCCAAACTCCTGTCCCACCTATGACTGCACCGCGAAGAGATGCTGGCCCCCAGATCTGACTCCAGCTGCCACAGAACTGCTGAGCAACAGCTAAATGCAACCATCAGGGCGGGATCTACTACAGGGAGTGCATCTAGGTATGCCAAAAAGGAGAGGGAAGGCAGACTGCTCCTTCAAAAGTGCCGGAATGTCACACCACCGTCCCTTCCTCTGCACAAGGCAAGCGGAGAAGAAACAAAACCTCACTCCCTGATCTTTATTCCTAGGTTAATGGTACCCTTTTAAGCAAGGGAGATGCTCAAAAAGGTCCAAAGTTTTTGATATTAAGCATTTCCCACTGTTAATGGATTGCACATCCATTGCCCCAGGGTCTGCTAGTGGTGAGACAAACAGCAGGCTGGAGCCTGAGATGCAGCTCAGAGGGACGAGGTCTCTGCTCTGTCCGAGATGCTCGGGCACCGTGCTCCCTCCGGGCGCAGTGGAGCCCCCCAGGCTGCCCGTTTGTCAGCGATTCGCTGCCTAGGGGAAGGGATTTAAACCCTAAAGCTGAACAGGACACTGAACAGATCTATATACACCCTCCCAACGTGTGTACGCTGTGAAGTAATACTCTAGGTTATTGCATAGAAGGCGGCTCGCATTAGCTAGGCCTAAATGACAGTCTGGGAGCGTTGTCGGAGGCTCAGGGGCTTCAGAGAGCTGCTGGAAGCAGATGCAGGCTCTTGCAGCGGAGTCTGAGATTCCTCTTTTCTGGAATGCTCCTCATACCATTCCTGCAACAGGAGACCAAACACGGCGGGATGAGGCTGTGCCCCACACCGGTCCCCTGCACCCCTGAAGGGCAGAGCCTTTGGCCGCTCTGCCCTGTGAGGGTACCTCTACTCAGGCAGAGCGGGCTCCTTCTGAAGCCCTGAAAGTAGCCAAACCTCCTGGCAGCACCTGGGTAACCGCAGTGTGGCTGCGACAGATGCGCCGAGACCTTGCTGCCCAAGTCCAAGCCAGGTCAAGCTGCGGCTCAGCTACAGTGGCTAAGCTGGCAAACCCAGGCAAGGAGACACTGCTCTCTCGGGATGTCCCTCCCATCCCTCCCTCCCCCAGCTCTAGCACTGATGCCTCCGTGATGTCTGGGATTTGCAGAGCTGCTCCCAAGGCTGGAAGTTGCTCAGGGTGTTACAGGATGTTACATCCCTGAATCAGAGGCCAAGCAGAAGCAGGCAGGAAGCTTCTCTGCAGGCTTCTACCCAGCTCCATGGCAAAGAACATGTTTATTTTTATCAAGGGGACTGAAGACTCGTCCCCAGGCTAGCTGCCCGAGGACAAAGGACAGAATCGGGTGGTTAGCAGAGTAATCCTTTCGGAACTAATCATTACATTAGCCCATGACCTTCAACCTGGAGTTGAAGGTCTGGCAGGCACTACAGTGACCAAATCTGTGGCACAGAGCTCCTGGCCATGAAGGGCACGAGCAGGGGTGCCCTGAACCACCCAGAGCAGCAGCCGGTTTAAGTGCTTCCTCTCTGCCTGCGGCTCTGGCCAAGACCCAGGCCACGCTGCTGACACCAGAGATGGCCTGGGCTCTGTGTCAGACACACCCGAGCTCACACACAGCCCATTCCGGTCCCGTAACAAACCGGCATGCAGAAGTCAAGCCCTGGAACTCACTGTGCATGTGCTCGCAGCCCCAGCAAACACATCCACCCTGGTGAGTCAGGTAATTGTGGCCAAGCCCATGGATACAGCAAGCATGCTGCTGCTGTGGCTTGGCTGACACACACCTGCACCCAGGGCACCTGGACCCACTGAGGAGGCTCCAACGTGCTCTGTGGCTTAAGAAAGCGCCTGGGTGCAAGAACGGGTGCGTTCCATCTCCTGGCCACCCCTCTCACAGAGCACGTGGCTGCCTGTGCCTTGGAGGATCAGGGTGTTTAAAGGATGGTTTGTTACTCCAGGAACGTCCTACTCACCACAGGGACTGACTTGTATTTCCAACTCAGACCCACATACCTGTATCTCCTCCTCATACATCTTCATACTCAAATCACTCTTGGTCCTTGATCTGCGTCCCAGAAACAGCGTTGATGTTTGCTGAGGAGTTGGGGTAAAGGGGGAAAAACCAAAGATGACATTCATCAGTCACCGAGCAGCTCACAGCATCAGCCCTCAAACATCAGGCACCCGCCACCCCCAATGAGCTCGGGCTCTCCTAGGCTCCTTCTGTTGTCATGGAAAGAGGCATTTTAGGGTGCACATCACCCAAACCAATGCAGGCACATACTGCAGGCTGAGATAAATCACACTGAGCAGAGCCCTGAAGACTCCAGAGGGAGCTGCAGCTCGGGCGGATGCATCTGTCAGTGGTGTTTGATTCAGCCGGATGAACGTAACACCAATGCCTGGAACAACCCAAGCTTCCAAATCAGGATTTCCTCTAAGAAGAATTTTGAGCTCCAATTGTCTCCACTGCACCATTTACTCCATGGGCCCTGGCTTCTTAAATCCTGAACGCAGAGAGCTCAGGTCTGACTGACTCTCTAACCACAGGCAGGATTGAGAAGCAAAAGAAGCCTCAGGTGTGGCCCTGTCATTCTGTACTGCGCTGCAGGGCTGAGGACAGTACCCAGCATCCTTCAGTCTGTTGTTCTGAAAACCACTTCCCATCAGTACCACTGTCACTATTCTGTCTGCATGAACGAGAGCTCAGCCTTTAGCTACCGAGCAGCCAAGGCACAGCAAGGTTTCCTGAGAGACCGCACAGTGTAGCGGTGATACAAGAACGCCCTGGCTTTTACTAAAACCACTTCAGCTCTTCCCAGATGCATCAGACAGCAGTTCTGAGATGGAGCGGTTACCCAGGTCAGCTCATGCTTCTAACTGTCCCTCCTGTTTGAGGATGAACACAAGCAGTGCCACGCAGAGGGCAGCCTGGCATGTGGAACCAACGCCATCCTATTGCCGCATCATGTCTCAGGGCTGTCCAGGCGTGCAGTGGCACAGAGCAGACAGACTTTTTTCCAGTGGATGTGGGGACAGGGTAGCTCTAAGCCAAGTCTCTGGGCAGCAGCAGCGGGTGCTCATGAAGGCTTTTCAGGGTGCAGGGGAAATTCAGCAGCTGCTTTTCTAGAACAGTGCAACTCTGTGCCCACGCTGCAGAGCCCTCTGGCAGCTCGGTGCTCACCACTACAGGCACATGTAGCTTCTCTCCAAGGCAGCAAAAAGGCACTGGCAGCCCTGGTATGCCCTCCCTCCCTCCCCCGGAGCCCAGAGCACCCAGCAAGCGCTTCCTCTTACCCCATATTTATCCATCTGCAAAACCATCTTCTGCAGCTGAGCGGTTTCAGTGGGAGCTGAACTCCGCTTGTACAGCTCGATTATGCCAACCACTTCCTCCTTGGAGATCTCCTTTTCCAGCACAATGCCGTTGTCTTCTGGAAAGGCAAGAGGGAGAAAGGGGAGAAAACAAAGAAGAGTCTCTGAGATGAGCATTGCTTCATCAGCCACTATGGTAGTGCTGGAAGACAGTTTTGCAGCAGTAGGACCAAGCCAGATGTCAGGCACAGTCTGTACCTGCTTTTGTGACGAGAATGGAACGTCCCGGTCCCCTAATGACCAGGGAAGAAGTTAATTAGTGCACAGGGCCAGCAAACACAGCAGCTTTTTGAAACATCAGGCTCCTCAGTATCTTAAAAATAAGTATTAAAAACCCATAGCTTTTTGCTTGCCTGCAAATTAACCAGCAAAGCAAATAATGCCAGAGGAGTTGCTGCCTTCTGACCCTTGGCTGCCTAACCCAGCTCGGGAGCTCAGCACTAAGAGGAGCCTTTCGCTGCACCCTTTGGGCTGGCTGCAGCAGGGGTCATGCTGAAAAGCCTTTCTTTAACTGAAGGCTGGCTCCTGCAGATCAGTACCCCATGGATCTGCTCTGCTGGCACTGAAGCTGTTCCCACTGTGTTTCTGCAGGGAGGCTCTGGTGCCCAGCGTAAGAGAGCAGCAGCTGCCTCTCCTTCCTGCAGCAAAGCCTGAAGAATTAGTTCTGGGTGGGGAACGAATAGCAAAGCCTGGGGAATCACCTGAAGGGATGGCAGGGGATGGGCTGGGAGAGGTCAGTGTGTCTGTGGCACCTGAACTGAGGTCATGAAGGTACGTGCAGTTTCAGGCACCATCTCAGGGACAGGGAGTAAAACCAATGACCTGCAGCAAGGGGAGGGTGAGACCAGTCACACTCAGCTCCTGAAGGTACCGAAAGGCAGGTCCAAAACCTGCACGTAGTCACCAGTCCACATACAACTGGGAGATGTGGGAAGAACTGGACAGGCAGCACCCACTGCCCTCTGTATCACGGCAGTGCTGGCAAACCACTCAGATGCAGTGTCCCGGTGCCTGAATGCCGAGCGAGGTGCTCGGAGACACGTTCTGGCACCAGCCAGTGTGTCAGAGCAGGAGGGAAATGGGTTTTAAAAGAGAAGCCACCTTCCCCTCCTCTTGCTGAGCTCAGCCACATCCCTGCCCTAACGGTTCCTAGGTTCCTTGCACAAGATGCACACAGACTTCCTACCCTCAAGTAATTCAGTTGAAAGGGCTCAAGCAGCTGAAGTTTATAGGTGTGTGCATACACACAGACATGTATATAAACCCTACATACACACACGTGTATAAAACCACCACATGTGCTGGGGGAGAGATCAGGGGCAGAACACAGATAGAAGTATCACAGAAAAGTGTAACACTGAGCTTCAGAAGTCAGACTAAACCCCAAAATCCAGTCTTTGCCAGCCAAACCCCTTCTCTCCTGCAGACATGAGGCACCAGGGAGAGAACACACAATGCTGTAGGTCAACCAGTCCTTAGTTCTGACCTTCTGAATCTTGGTTCTTCCGAGTGTAGTTCATGCGGAAGACAAAAGCGTCCAGAATGAAAGCCACGATGATTGTCATCACCACCTGGGAGAGGACATGAACAGGAGAGGTCAGCAGGCTGCTGCTTGGAGCGGGGTTCTTCCAGCCCAACTCATCAGAAAACTGAGCATTTGGTCTGTGCTTCAACTCTGTGCTCCCCAGCTCCTCCACCACATGGGAAGCACACATCGCACAACTACCTGTGAGTTAACTGCTGACAGAACTTCTGTGCTGCCCTAGTCCTTACTTCAGGCCCAGATTTGTGCAGCATTGGCTTTGTCAATGACCATAAATTCCACTTTCTGCATGTGAGGCAGACTCATGCCTGTTTCTGGAAGATGTTTATGTAGAAGAGCAAAGTTGTCCTCATTTCGGGATGGAAGCTCCCTCTGGACCACAGTAAAAGCTGCCGCCCCCTCCTCATCCCCACTATTTGATGCACAAAGCATGTGCAGAGACCTACCATGGTCACAATATAGAAGATCATGAAGTAAAGACGGCTCCAGTGAGTGGTTTGGGATGTCACCCCTTCCTAAAGGGGAGAGGGAAGAAGTCAGTGGTGCACAAACGAAGGGAGAGTCTGCTGTTAACTGCTTGGCAACAGACATAAAGCAGTGTACGTCCAAGCATACGATGGCTCCACGGGTACCCCCAGGGACCACCTGCGCCATGCTCAGTGCCCCAGCTGGTCCCTGCAGCTCATCTGCCTTTCGAGCTGAAGAGAGAGGTTCCTATATGTGGGCACACAGAGCACTTACAGCTCGTGGCTGGAAGAGCCCTGAGAACGCAGCCAGGTGACAAGCTGGAATACAGTGACTTCACTTGTGCAGACTGTGAAGCCTGGCCTGAAGGCTGGTCAAGATTCACAGCAGAACATGCCCAGTGACGCACCAGAGGCCAAATGCCACCCAAGGGTTAGGGCCAAAAGCTGCCTGACAACAAGAAGTGACAGTGCTAGGCCCATCTCTGATCACCAGGGGAAGAAAACAGTGGTGACGTGGACGATCAGCTCAGATGGAGAGGGGCCTGTGCTGTCTACACACACAAGGTAGCTGAGTGTTACTTACCATGATGATGTACCAGTCATTGACGACTGTCAGCTCAAACAGCGTGACTGTACACGTGGGAGAGAAAAGACAAAGACAACTGCTGTATCCATCCTGACCCCGTCTGCAGTGACTCTTAGACACAGGATGCAAGACACCAAAGTCTCAGTGCAGCAGCGCATCTGGAGACAGAACGCAGACCCTCCTCACTGCAAGCGGGTTAGATCCACAGAACCAGGGCATGGCTTCAGCTGTATTCCTCACAGGAATCAGAAACAGGCCTGCCTCTCTCCACCAGAGAGCATGAAGACCTCTCAGATCTCCAGGAGATACACATCTCTGCTTAAACATTAAGAAAACTCATGGAGAGTAACCAACACGTTCAGGGGAACGTTATTAGCAGCACTGCTGGCTCTTTAGAAGCGTAGGGACTGAAAGCCCTCCTTAACATCTCTGAAGTCTGGTCTGATCACCAGTCAGAACAGATCTACTGGCTCTAAGAGATGTCTGCTTCCCTTGCAAAACAGTCATGGCACAATTAGTCAGCAGCACTTCTCCAGACAGAAAGAGCAGGTTGCTGAGTGTTCGAGGTGCGTTACTAAGACTCCATAAGAGTCCCAGGCTTACGTCAGCATTACAGCCCTGACACCAGCTCTGCAGAGCACAGACACACTGAGGAACAGTCTTTGCTATGGACAGAACCTCCCTTACCAAAGCTGTTCAAAATGTTGTCGAAGTTGTTGAGATAGTAATACCCTTCTTCCACAACAGTCTTGTTGCCAACTGTGTGATTCACCCAGCGGTAGGAATCTGCGACAGTGCTTGTGCTGGTTGGAGAAACCAGGACAAAGAATGAGAACTGGAAAAACAAGGACAATCTCAAGGGTTATAAATACCAAATGCTCAGAAGGCGGGGAGCAGGGTGGCAGTTTCTTCCCCTTGTCCCCTGAGAGCAAGCCTCTGTCCTTCACAGGGCAGTCCAAGCCCAGGGCCCACAGAGAGAGAGTCTTTCTAATCTTTCACAAATATTATACCAGAGAAATCGAGTCAGGCTCTTTGGCTCACGCCCTCAGAGCACTTCCAAGTGGTCTGCCATCGTTACAGATGAGGAAGAAAGGGGACAGGACAGCTTAGCTTCCAACACGCGGTGGATTTATCCTGCACTAAGTTGCCTTCATTGGGAAGCTGCATTCAGACCCATCCTCTGGCCCCTTGTCTATCAGGAGAGAGCAGCCAGTGCTCGCTGGCTTCACACCAAAGCAACTGCAGAGGGGGGGGAGTCTGTGGTACTCACTTGCAGCAGTTCGGGTAGACCACGCCAGCGAAGAACTCCATGCCAACAATGGCAAAGCAATAGTAGAAGATCAGCAGGGTTAAACCCAGGCTGGAGGCAAAAACAGAAAGAGCATTGTGCTACCCAAATGTTGCTAAGGCAGGGAAACACTAACTCACAGGCTGGTTCCTCTGGAAGGAATTTCCAACGGATGGGAAGCAGCACTGAAAGCCCCAGACCACCCTCCCCAGCACTGTGGCTCTGCAGTTCTTTGCCTGCTCTCATTCAAGAAGTCCTTGGACAAGGAGCCTGCCACTTGCTGAAGTGAGAAACTAAAGAGCAGCCTGGACTCTCTCCCAGTCTGCCTTTTCTGGTAAACAAACATCTCTCTCTGTATTTCTTTAATAAAGAACACCACACACTGGTTCTGCCCTCTCCATGTCCTTGGATGTGGGGATGGTGCCAAGCACAGGGTTCTGGAGCTGACAAACTCTGCTCAGATCTCCTCAAGGGGAAGGTCTGCAGGTGCCCTGCTCAAACACCAAGCTCCTTCTGCCCCACCGTTTCACAATAATGCTCTCAAGTGCCTGTACTCAGGCCAAGGGCCGAGCATATTCCTGCCAACATCCCTCCCAAATGGGCCTCCCCTCTCACCAAAAGCTGGGACAGGGGAGAGAAATTAAACAAGTATCAGCTTTTAGTTACCCTCCCAACACAAGAGCAGGAGGTGGCCCCAGGGGGCTGAGGTGTTCCTTATCACATACTGCTCCAACAAGATTAACACCCCACTGCAGCACAGGGAAGAATCAGTAATGATCTATTGACAGACCAGAGCATAAATCCTTCAGCAGGATGAGAGGTCCATCCCTACCCTGACCCCAGCCCCTAAACCTCCACTCCCCTCCCTGGCCACTGCCCAGAGAAGTCAATACCTGGCCATCCGGGGGAACAACTCAAACATAGTGTCCAGGACATTTCTGTAGCGTTTCTTCAATTTAAAGAGCCTGAAAGGAGAAGCCAGTGGTTACCTATGTACTGAAGCGTTCCTGGTGTTGTTTGGAACAGTTAAGAGAGTATTCCCAGTTGGTTGTACCTCCCAGGGCAATGGCGGTTTCCTGACACCAAACTCAGAATCTGCTCTTACTCAAGTGGTCTCCACTCACCTAACAATGTCCTGCTGTCCCATCTGAAGGTTTATGACATGTTCAATTAATATTTCCAGGACTGAGGTTATCTCAAAGGAAAGCCTATGGCTTCTTACACAGTGGGATGCATAGCTGGCTATTTAAAACAATAAAATCAGATCACAAGAACTTAAACTCGCCCTGTGTACAGGTCAGGATTCATTACTTCTTTCCTCACACGTACTCCTTTCTGTGTTTCCCCATGACCCAGTAGGAATTGATGAAGGAACTCTATGTTGTGCCTCCTAATTTAAGATTTGGCAACTCCATCAGCCTTACAGAGAAACACGGCTGCCAAACGCAGGCCTCAGCAGGGAAGCAACAGAGAAAACATTCCCCCCCTCCCAGTGCCATAAAGTGTTCTTTAAATCCTTGCTGAAGAGCTAAATTACTTTAGCTTGCAACAAGGTTTTGCCCCACATGCCTCCCACCCATGGCTTTCCAAGCATCCTGCGAAGGTGAGCGTGCCTCTGTAACAGCCTCGGAAGGAGAGGGTTAATCAGAGCCATCTCCCTGAGCTGCAGAGAGGTTCCAGGCCACAGGCTTGCTTCAAGTGTGAGAGGCAGTTAGAGCAGGGCTGTGCATCACCCTAGAAAGCAGCATCCTTTGAAAACGGTAATTTCTGGTAATTCAATGGAAATTATTAAACTGGCTCAGAGTGCCTCACCCTGACGCTTTCCTCTGAGCTGCATCAGACAATTTAGAGGAGGTGTAAGAACCCCACGAAGGCAGACACAGGATAATCTGCCCCCAGTAAATCCCTTGATCTCTATTAGAGATCAGCTTAAGCTCCAAAGCACGGGGTTTCATATCCCACCCCAAGTTTTTGTTATCACTCTTTCTGATACCTCGGGCTAATCCCATTACCCCGCGATTCCTGTTTGCCATGGCTGTGTACCCACGGAGCAGACTTTGCCCTCTCCCAGTAAGGAGCTCACTCCTCTGCTGGATTGATGGAAAACAAGCCTGGCTGTTTGCTTCCCCACCTGCTCTCTGTGCATCCCCAGCCTTCCTGCCTCACCTCAGCAGCTGGAGGGGTCGCAAGACCACAATGAAGTAGAAGGGCTCCATGTTGAACGCCAGCGCCATGAGCCCCAAGAACGCAAACAGGGTGACTGAGAAGTCAAAGCTGGAGAGGAAAAGAGAAAATAAAATAAGAGCAATGATTTATCACTATTGTATCAGAAGAGGAGAGGTACCTGGTGCTGCTCAGCCTCACAAGATGCACAGGGCCAAGGGCAGAAGAATTCTAACGGTCTGCTGATGGCCTTGTCTACAGGCCTACCCACTCACTTCAGAAGTCAGTCTTTCTAACCCAACAATTTCCACCACCCCTCTCTCAATAATGTTAGTGTGCACTTACAGGTTCCAACCTGAGGACAGATACTCAACAGGCCCCAGCCCAGTGGTCTTCAGGAGCAGCTCCACGCCGTAGACTGTGAAATGAGATGACAGCCATGGTCAGGAATAAGCAGCATCACAAGGAGGGCTTATGCAAAGGCTTGCCCTCAAACGTGTGGTGCTTCAAGTACAGGATTTCTGGACATAGGTTTAAGAGACCCCCACCCATCCTCCTTATTCTCAGTAAGATGCTGGAGACACGATTTTCTCTCCAAATCAACACATTTTCCTATTTTCACAGTGATTTCTCTCCAGAGCCATCTACAAAGCTCTTCGCTGACTAACATGCTACAAATGTTGAAGCACAAGCTCCTGTAGGAAAGGCCAGAAAGCAGTGTAGGGAATTCAGTCCTGCCTGTCTGCTTCCTCCTTTTCTCAGTGGAACACATCCATATCCTATAGCCTTGGCCTGCATGGAGAGGTCCTTTCAAAGAGCCATCTGCTCTCCCACTCTATCCTGGCAGCACCCTGTGGGCCTGTAGGTTCAAGAACTGTAACAACACGATGATGCCCTGCTTGTCACCCTAAAACCTTTCTTTTGAGGTTCCAGGGAGTGGGAAAGAAACCAAGAGAACAGCTGGATGACAATATCCTTGTGAAAAGAGGTGTTGCAGTGTGCCTCTGCCTTCAGACTTCGTAACAAGTCTTTTGAAGCCTAACGGCCAGGGAAGCCTTGAACTAGCACTAGAGCTGCCCAGCAGTCAAAGAAGAGATTCTCCCAAGATTCTCCTAGATTCTCCAAAGAACCTCCTGCCTGCAGTTTTACGCACCATTTTGATTCAATGGAGCTATATTTTGCATCTTCTCAAGCAGGACACACCGTCAGGAGAAGGGAAGCGAATTCCCATCATTGTAATGAACCAGCACACAGAGAATCACTTATACTTAGGCTGAAGAGGAAGACTAAGGGACACGTTCACAGAGGGAATGAGGCTCAATTAGAAAACTCAGCTCATCTTGTGGAGGCAGTCCTCCCAGCCCTCTCCTCAGCGTGGCCCTGCAGTCCGTGCTCCAGGGCTGCTTTGCTCACATGGCAGAGCCAGCTCGCAGCTGCCTTCAGATCACACCAGGGCTGGTGATGCTCCTGCCATAGCGCAGCGCAGGGCAATGCAAGCAACCCCATACGGAGCCACCGCAGGCTGGAGGAGCTTTGCAGGCTGTTCTGCTCTCAGGGCTGGAGCCAGCTTTAAGAGAGCAGAGCTGTACCAGAGGTAAGGAGCTCCCCAGACTGCAGCGACTGTGCGGCAGCGTTCACATGGGTCTCAGCGGATGCTGACAGCCCCTGCCAGGCATGGCACTGTTCTAGATGGAGTATGTACACCTGCAGCCAAGTTTTCACTTCAAACCCAATAACCTTCCAGGAACAGTGTTATCTATTCCCCTCCCAACTCCTCATGAAATGACACGGCTCTGTTGGAAGGCATCAGCTTACTTGTGAGAAAGACTATGTAGCTCCATGGGACGTTTCTGGAGAAGAAATTCCCTCCTGCAAGATACAAGAACACCTTTTTCTAGCCTTCTCTTTTTTCAGTCCCCCAGAGTCACAGTCAAGAAATAAGATGCGACGTTTCCTACCTTGCAGCATGAAGGTTTCAACAAGAATCCAAATTCCATTCACAGCCACCACAGTATCTGGAAAACCAAGTAAAAACCCATAGCAAACCTACTCCTGGACCAGAAGACATCCATTTCCTAGGCTAACAAAAAAAGGGACCACACAGGACAAGTGGCAGGGTTGTTGTTTCCAATCCGGTGAATAAAACTGAACTCAACCTGGGGAGTGTCTCCTACCCTGACTTCTTCCAGGCCTTTAACTGAAGCTCAATACACAGCAGAATGTAAGATAACAATAAGGAAAAGTGATGGAGCGTGATTCAGACCATTGATTTGGTTTAGTTTTGTTTCCTGCTGAAGATAAGGTACTGCATCTGTATTTCAGCTTCCTCCTACTTCTGGGACAAGATCTCGAGAACCACTGGGTCACAAATCGAGTAGGACAAAGCCCTGTTGGCTTGGATCCGTCGCTGCCCACCAGCACTCAGATCCTCAAAACTGAAGGTGCGGGACTTCTCCTTGTCACTCAGATCTCTTCAACCCACCCTCTTTAGTTCAGAGTCCCAATTTACAAAATACTTCTCCTCCAACATTCATAAAACCCCAAATTACTGATTAGAAACAGACTGTTCAGAACATAGCAAGCAGTACCACGAGTAAACACTCCTTCTCCTCTCGAGAAGAACAGCCCAGAGTCACTCTCGCAGGCAGCACAGTTGCCAAGCAATCCCTCCAGCAGTGAGGATGCTTACACTTTCTCAAGTGTGAACAGGAGGAGGTGGCTGACTGGCAAGGCAGTTCCTCACCCAGCATCCTTCAGCTGCAAGGTAAAAGCCTCAAGGCTTGTGCAACCTGGACACCAACCAAACGCACCAGCCGAGCCCTACAGCTCCAGCCCCTACGCGTGTAGCGAACCCACAAAGACTCGACAGTGCGAGCTGGGCCCAGGCTGCAGTACAGAGGGTGCAGTACAGAGGGTTCCCTCCCTCTCTGCCAAAACTCGTGGTCTGCACTTGAGGCGCTGCTCAGACCAAAGGGCAGGGCCCCTGCACCACGTCCTCGCAAGGGCTGGCAGTCCCAGCACTCCAGACCCCACAATCAGCTCCTCACTTTACTTACACATGGTGTACTGGAACACACGGGAGTTCACAAGGATGTTGATGCCTGCATGAAGGAAAGCGTGACAAAGCCAACGTTTACACATACAGGTTCCTCTGTCTTCTCCTCAGAGACACTTTTCATACCACCCCTCAGCACAGCAGACAGACAGATTAGCAGATTATTAACTTCTACTTCTTGGGATCAAGTTCAAGTTACCTCCAGAATTCTAAACAGCAAACTCACTATCCCTAAAAGCTGTGATGCCTTCCCACCCACCCACGCCTCCCGAACTTTGGTGTGGACAGAGGTAAATGCAGTTTTAAATGCATAGCACTGCCTGCCTTTGGAACAGCACATATGCTGCTGAGGAGGGCTGAGCGCATCAGCAGAGATAGGCAGGGCTCCTACGGCAGCTGTGTGTTTGGATCCAGATGGTGTTAACTGTTTCCCACTAGTGTACAACACTCAGAAAGAATTGCAGATAAATTCTTATTTCTGAATGGCTCCATTTCCACCAGGAACCTTGGGACATGGGAGAGAGAAAGAGCATCTGCAGGGTGGATTACACTGATGGGTGTTTCAGACCTCTTTCCCCTTCCTGAGCGGTTGCACTTGACCTTCATGAGCGCTGCGACCACATCTTGGGACTAGGAAGCCCAACAGCTTTTGTGAAAACACAAATCCCACTCCAGAGTCACCGCTCTGAGCCACTGCCTGGGATATAGAGAAACTATAAACTCTGTTAGATTCAGCAATCATAAATCCCCAAGTAGCCTCTGTGCTGTAAAAGGACTACAGTGCCCCATGACCTCAGGGTCTGGTTCACTGCAGAGCTTCTGCCAAGAAGTCTCTTATTTTAAGGAAGCCAGGCTCTGGGTCAGAGCACAGGGAGTATTTATGTAATAGAAATATTCCTTAGAGACCCTGAATACAAGGCTCTGGCCTTGGAGGCTCTGAGTACACAGAGTTGGTTAGCAGACCTTCCCTTAGCTTTGTTTACTGGGGACATAAGAGAAGGTCCCTTCCATGGCCCTGTCTTTGTAAGGAAATGCTCTTCCTGTTAGCTGAACAGATGTGGTTAGGAAAGCACAGGCTGTTACCTTTAAAGATAAGGAATGCTGTCCGTGGAAGGTCATCAAACCAGTGCTCACGGTTTCGTTTTGCCTGGAAGCAGAACAACCAGGATCAGAGGTAGCCAATGCTACATCCATACAAGAAGTGGGCAGTGATGGAGACCCACCTCACCCCCCCACCTGCTTCTATTAAATTTCCTTTGTTCCTACCCACCTTCTCTTTCATCACTGGCCTCCTCTGCTGTGCCTCCCACACACCCTTCCCTTCTTCTCCCCCCCCAGTAAATACTCACCTTCCATTTTAAGCCCACAACTTCATAGAAATTGTAGAAATCCTTTAGACTGCAAAACAGAAAGAAGCATCCGATCAGAGCCTTGGAGCTGATTAAATCCTTAATTGTCCCTGTCAGGCATCATCAGTAGAGACTCCCTGGAGATTAACTACTCCTTATTAGAACTGGAACCATGGCTGACATAACTCCACACTGACCTCTCACCCTCGGGCCAAGGGTTAGCGACTGGCAGTAGCCAGGACGGGGTGCAAGGCCCGCCTTCCTTCGCTAAGGCCGCAGCCCCCAGAGGAAGCGCTGACTCCACTGGAAACTTAGAGAGCAACCTCCGAGGGACAGAGACTGGACTACTCTTCATGAAGGAGTCTGGGACTGTCTTAATTACTTGTGCAGTCCTTTTTCTAGCACCTTTGCACATTTGCTTTTCAAGGCCATAATGACATCTGGGAAGGGACATGAAAGCAGGGGAACTCCTAACACAGGAGTGCCTGTCTTGGTGCCGAGGGTCAGGCCTCTAACAGCTTCAGGTGTGTGACAGTGAGCACGCTGAACTTCTCAGACTCTTATTGGTGTCAGCAGGTGCCCAGATTTAAAAAACTCAGTCTTTCTCCCCTTTTATTTTCAACAATTCTCTTTGGCTTTTGATTCTAAGGAGAAGCATCAGCTCGTGTTTCACAGGAGATTCGCTCTGAGCCAATCTGTGGCCAGAACAAAGGAAAAAGAAGAGAAGGTCTCTTGCACTAATTCCCTCCACTTCCATGCTGGCTGGAGCTAGATGCACCCACCCATCCGAACGGTAATTCTCTGCCTCATAACACAGAGGATGAGAGTCCTGAAAGCACCAGCAGAACCAGATTTTAATTAACAAAACCCTGGGGGACACAGCCAGCTGCTGGAGAAAACAAAAACTTATTAAGCTGGGAGGCTGCACGGTGTGAAGAAATGTTCCTTGCAGGCTCCGACGCTGTTCCTCACTCTCTGGTCCCCTGTTCTGGGGGGAGGTGGGGGACAGGCTGCCTGGTGGCTGCCAGCACAGTGCTGTATCCACAAGAGGGCACGCGGGAACTCCAGCACCTCCCAGGAAAACCCGCAGCGCAGGGCAGCCGTCCCTCCGAGCGCCCTGCTTCCCAGCAAAATCCTTTCGACCGCTCATTCCCACCTCTCAGACACCCAGCATCCTCCCTGAAGCACAGCCGAGCTCCAGAGCGGCAGCAGCTCCCAGCCCGGGGCTAGCAGTAGGCCCGTCCTACCTGACTAAAGGAGTATTGCTTTGATTCAGTGCTTTGAAAGTGAGATAGCGTTCTCGGGCACACATCCGAGGCTTGTAGAACCGCAGCAGCCCTTCAAAGTGCTTGAAGGAAATTCCAGATGGCCTCTAGAAACAAGGGAATGTTGTCATAAGCAGCAACACCAGGCAGAAGTGCACAGAGGCCAGCTTCATTCTCACTCTGGGTTTGCTTTAAGCAGGATCCCTAAGTCATCATGAGATCCAGTTATAACTAAGACCCCAAGTACCCTAAGCTATTACTGTACCACACCCAGCTTATCCCAGAGCAGGGATCTGAAAGCTCTCCCAGCAGTCTGTCCTTCCTGCACATGCAGAGCTGGTCCCCGCTGCTCCGTCACGTGAAACCGTCCCACCAGACACCCCCAGTGACAGAGCCCAACCTCTCTCCCTGGGAAATCAGGAGCCTAATGGATCCCACTGCTGGCACTTTTTTCAAGACAATCAGCTATTCCTCAGGAACTGTTCGTATAATGAATGTGCCCCAAACATGAACTAATCTACTAGAAATGGGTTAGTTATTTTTGGACCTTATTTCTATGATTCTATTGATATGTCCTAGGGAGTCTGCTTTGGCAGGGGGGTTGGACCCGATGATCTCTTGAGGTCCCTTCCAACCCCTACGATTCTATGATTCTATGATTCTCTTCCTGCTCCACAACTTAAGCAAGAAATCAGCCCTCTCCACACAGTGCTCTGTCCCCAGAAAGAGCTGTTTGTAGGTGAATTACTTCTGCTTCCACACTGTTTGCTCATGCTGTATCTAGCACTGTACTGTACCTTCATTTGTTTGACCCACCCCTTCTCTAAGGACTGGTGCTTGAGAAGCAAGTCCTCCAAAGCCCCAGAGCAAATCAGAGGAATCAATGATGGCATGCACCCCAAAACAAGTTTTGCTCGTTTTATCAAGACATTTCCATAATCTCATGTGGGGCTGAAATTCAGACAGTTTTGGTTCTTCTCCCGAAACAAACAAGTTACATGGATGAAAACACCAACAGCCCTTGGTGAGCGTGATTACAGACATAAATCATCTCTTTTGGGAACATGCTCTTTAAACACTTCAGACTACTGGCGTTCTTTAAACACTGCTGACCTCTCCTTCCTGCCACTCCCCAGGCTGCACTCAGCCTCCCTGCAGAGCCCTGTACCTGTTTGGTGATCAGCAGGCGGTAGGCATGCTGTATGGCCGTGCGCTTGTGCAGCAGCAAGGACTTGAACTTCCTCTTCTCGATGTCATTGAAGGTGTCGAACACAACAGCGAGAAGCTGGAGAGAGAAGGCAGGAGAACATCATGTTTTCATCCTCATACTCAGCAGCTCCTGCTCTCTCTAGCAGGCAGGAATGGCAGCGAGAAAGGCAACAAGAGGCACTGCCCACAGGAGGAATTTGCGTAGCACGACCCTGGCCAGGGCAGGATGGGGTCAGTGAGGACCCTTTGGCCACAAAGGATGCCACAAAGGGGTCGCCAGGCGCGCTGCGCACACACTGATTCGCTGTCTGGAAGAGGTCCAGGTGTTTCTGCCCCCCTAACACTTGCTAGTAGCTTTAAGAGCTGAGGCTAAACCCCAGAGATGCCAACAGAAAACAGTATCAAGAGGTTTGTTAAAGTGGTCTGTTCTCCTCCTGGAAAGCAGGTTTTGAGGGCTGCTCTCTGGACTCATCCTTCCATGGGAGCTTTGGCAAACACATTAGAACTAATCCACCGTCAAGAACAGCAGCAGCGAAATCCAAGCTCACAACAAGCATCAAATCACTTCTGTTGATTGAATTTGGGGGTTATAGAATTCCTTGACTCCTTTCACAACCCCTGTTCTACCACTTCCATCCTCACCTGAGCTGGGCTTGGCCTTGGATGCCACAAGGAGCAGAGCCAGCTCAGCACCCATGCTCCCACACCACAGTTACGAGCACTCTCCAAGTCCTGCCACACGCAGTAATTCCACCACCCCCTTCAAACTGATTTACAAAGTATTTCAGGAAAGCCCAGATAATAAAATGCCATTTTATGATAAATAATTAAGACAGAAAAGGACAATAAATTTCATGCAAGCGAGTCTGTCACTCGGAGCAGGATATTAATGTGGGAGAAGCTGAAAGATATTCGCATCATTCCGTTTCTTGTGATTTAGATCAGTTCCTTGTGGTTAAACATTAAGAGTCCTGCCTGCAGCAAAGCTGCCACTTCAAGAAGCATCCTACCAAAGCGCCTCAGATTATCACAGATGACTGTCAGGAAGGGGGAAGACTCTGGGGGCCAATGAGCTCCAAAGCCAGGCAGAGAGAAGTTAAGGGACTCACCAAGTTCATGATGAAGTACAGCTCAATGGAGAGGTACACGATGAAGAAGACACAGGACCAGCGGTTCCGGGCATAAGATGGCATCATCACATCAGGGAAGCTGCACCCAGAAGACACACAGGTATAAGCTCCAGGTAGCTCAGGCTACATTTTCCTCCACCAAGGCAGAGGCAAAGGATGTGTGTGTGTGTGTGTGAATCCACATCCAAAGGTCTGCACATTTCTGCACAATCCGTGCTTGCTGCCGGTGAGCAGCAAGAACGTGGAGCCATGACAAGAAACCAGAGCACAAGCAGCACTCACCTTGCATGTCCCAAATCCCCAAGGGGCAAAAGGGGATTTGCAATGGGCCAAGGGTTGTGTTTTGGCCCTTGCAACAGCAATATGGCCTCGGTGTAAGCATAACAACCAAGATTTATTCCATCCTTTGCTAACTTTCTAATCCTTAGAGCTCTCCCTGACAGCTGATCAATATTTACCCATTGCTGTTATCCCCCTTTCCTAGCAGACAGGTGAACAAAGCAGCAGAACAGGAAGTCAGTTCACAACAGCGACCTGTTGGCTGACACAGGAGCACCAACAGGAACTTCCCCTCCTGGACCAAAGCCCAGTAAAGCCATTTCCCCCCTTGCTGCCCTTAGCGGTAAGGCGGTTTAAGTCACTTAGAGATTAACTCTGTGTCTGAGGTCACAGTGCCCTAAACCAAAAGGAAATACCAGTTCTTCCCATGCAGGCTGAGCCAGGAACTCTCTCACATGCAGAGGGAAGGGGTCATATTTGGAGACAAGAGCATCTCCCCAAAGAAACTGCTGGCTTGGCAAGACTTCTTTGAGAACAAAGGGAAGGACTGAGCTAGAAAAGCATGGACTTACTTCGAAGTGGTCAGAAGCACGAAGAGATTCACAAGGCTGTTCTCTAAGGTATTGAAGTACTGAAAGGAAAAATTCCCATGACAAAACACCAAGCAGAGTTTCACAGTGAGGTTTCATCCAAAAATCAACCCACCTGCCCACACACCTGAGCGCAGGCACTTCTACAGCTCCCCATGCCTCCCCCAGGGAAAGGGCACCTTTTAAAGGTCCCCCAGAGTGAAGAGTTAAACCAATTAAAGAGAAAGCAATTAAGAGCTCATCTACACACTTCTGTAGCAGTTACTCCCTACAGACCAACAGCAGGAACCAGTGGCTGCTGGGCCACCCTGAGGCAGACAAGCTTTCCCCCACACCCCTCCCTCCCCTGGGGAAAGCCCCAGCAGCTCCCTGACTGAATGGAGCACCAAGAGCAAGGAACAACTCTCAATGTTCCCTTTGGGACATCCTGGCACTGCCCTCCTTCCTAGGAGGGGGTGAAGCAGGGTAAGACTGTCCAGGGGAGCAGCTGGCCTTCCAGGCCACCACACAGGAATAAGCTACACAGTCACCTTTGGGCATGTTGAAATGGGACCCCAAGAGAATCAGCGCTACTCACCGGATCCGAGTGGTTAGGGGAAAACAAGTAAAAGCCTGGAGAAGCAGCAAAGGTAGAGGGGGAGAGAAGAAGGGGAAAGAACAAAAATAAAGCCTCTTTAGTATCAAGCAGCAGAGCGGTGAGGCTCTGTTCCTAAAGAGAAAGTGGCACTAAGTAAGCCCTCTCTGGCGGCCTGAAGAGGAGAGTGTCTGGAAGGCCTTCTCCACACAGATTTGCTAATTTGTCATTGGAGCTTCACTAATCCTTTCAGAAAACAAAGGTTCTGGGGATGGTGTGAGCATAGAACTGTAGCAGGTACACAAGAAATGTGTGTTTGTGGGAATTTAGACTAAAATTACAAGGCTGAGGAATAGCTGATGGAAACAGAACCTGGAAACCACAAACACACACACACCAGACTCCTCTGTAAGGTCAAAGGAACTTCGTCTCAAAACCAAACACCCAGCCTCTAGACTTTTTTGATCTTTAATTCCATCTTCTAGATGACTGTGGATGAAAACAGGAAAAGTGGAGGATCCTGGCAGGACTCTGAACCAGATCAGCTTTATATTCACCCTGGCTGTTTGTGCTGCTTTTGGACAATAGCTGGTTAAGAGTATCACTTCACCTTCTGTAAACACAACTTACCCAGGATGGCAAAAATCACCATGAAGAAAAGCAGGAGGAGAAGAATGTCAATGAATGGTGGGAGGGACTGGAAGATCTGTCGCAGATTTCTGGAAAATAAGAAAACCTTAATAAACTGAAACCTTCCTGTTTTCTCCTACAGGATGGCAGGGGAAAAACCAAACCAAACCCAACCAACCCACCAAAAAAACCCCAACAACACACCATACTTGAGGACTTTCTTCCCACTCCCTCCAAGGATTAAAAGTACAAAGTTAGGTAAATGAAGATGATTTCCAAGCTACCTATCTGTGCTTCACAGTCAGCTCTCAACGCTCTGCAAGCAACACTGATGCCACCCTGTTAACTCCCATTCTCCAGATGAAAGAGCAGCTCTGGGATAACAGGCAGACCCAGGAGCCAGGAACCCCACAGCCACACTCACGTGCTGGGCTCTCTGGAGTAGCTTACACAGAGGAGGACAGTACACAGAGCGCTGTGTGCCAAGCCCATCTGAAGCTGCTATGTATGGAGCTCCCCTGCGCAGGCCAGGCACTGCGTACGCTGCAGTCACAATTGCAAATGATCTCCGAGATCTGGAATGCCCCATGGAAGGCATTTATTTTCCCTGAGATCACAGCACAGAATCGTAGGGGTTGGAAGGGACCTTGAGGGACCATTGGGTCCAACCCCCTGCCAAAGCAGCTCCCACCTCGTACTGCACAGGGTGGCATCCAGATGGGTCTGGAATCTCTCCAGAGAAGGAGACTCCACACCCCCTGGGCAGCCTCTCCCAGGGCTCCCTCACCCTCACTGGGGAAAAGTTCTTCCCCATGTTGGTGCAGAGCTTCCTGTGCTCCAATTTGCAGCCATTGCCCCTTGTCCTGTCCCCACAGACACTGAAAAGGGGCTGGCCAATTCCCCCTGCATCCCATGCTTAAGATATTTATAATCATTAATTAGGTCCCCCCTAAGTCTTCTTTTCTCCAGGCTGAACAGTCCCAGCTCACTCAGCCTTTCCCCATACGGGAGATGTTCCATCCCCTTAATCATCTCCGTAGTCCTTCTCTGGAGTCTCTCAAGGAGGTCCCTGGCTTTTTTATACCAGGGAGCCCAGCTCAGAGTGTTTTTCCTCCCCTGCAGTCCTTGGCTGACCGCTCACCTCCTGACGGCGCCGCAGTAGCGGCAGTCCACCAAGAAGATACAGCGCAGAGCTCTGGTTATCCGGACGTGCGAGGTTTGGCGAACCAACACCACGATGGCCTCTATGAACTGTACAAACAGCACACAGGTCTGGAGACAAAAAAGGGGGGGGGGAGGTTAGGGAGAGGCACAGCTGCAGTCTCCTCACAGGCAAGGCAAAGCGCTCTCTCCATTTATTTGGACACTTTAAGGGTGGGAGTAGTCTCCAAGAGCTTAGAGGTCTCACATGAGTCATTTGGCAGCTGGGACATATGGCTAAGTCGTCCTTGCTATAGTATAGGCCAACATTTCATCTGGTTCTTTGCTTCCCAGCGATGCTGGAGGAAAAGCACTGACAATCAGACAGACAACTTACCTTTACCATAGTCCTTTTGTGCCTGATAAAGGTTTGGAAGCCGAGCCACCTCATCTTCATGGAGAGTTCAAAGACTACCACAATTAATGCAAACAGCTCCAGGGTTGCATGGACCTGTTACAATACAGCAAAGCTTAAGCCAGCGCTTCTGAAGACAGACAGCAGCACAGAGGCCACACTTCTGCCCTTCCTTCTTCGACAAGCACGTGGGTCTGTCAACAGCCTGCACACAGCTCTGTGACATGCAGGAAAACCCAAGGCCACTCTTAAAGCTAGCAGAGTACTCTGTTTTTCAGAGCTCCTATTATTTATTGCTCTGTGCTTTTATTAAAGCCTGTAGACTTTTCCTCTATTGAATATCAGCCCAATGTTTCCTGGAAAGCCATGCCCCTTATGGACCTGATAACACATCAAAAAAGGAACTGATGTATTTGAAACAAAACAGCAAGACACCAGCGACTCAAGCAAAAACCATTACAAATAAGTTTGGGACTCCAATTTCATTAGTGAAACACAGGAAGAAAAGCTGCTGGGCAGAGAGAATTCACAGAGAGAAAGGTTTTCTCTTGAAACAGATGTTCTGGACAACCAGAGAAAGGGTCTTGATCAGGCTCTGGAACAGAATGCAGCTGCTGGCAGTGCTGAAGGACCCTTCTCTGTCTGAAGATGCAAAATGTACCACACAGACAACAAAGGGGCTTTCTCAGAGACTTGGACCCAAACCCAAACCGCATTATGCAGCCCTGACTTGTTCTCAGCAGCACCCTGACCCCAAGGCTGTTCTGCTCTGGGGGTGATGTTATCAGCTTCGAAAGCAGATCTGGGTGCTCCCACCAGTGACAGCCGCTCCTGGCGCTGCACATGACAGTGATTCCTCCTCAAACGGTTGCAAACTGACACCAGCACACACCAGTGTGCGTACCCCTGCTGTCAACCTGCATTTTGTGAAGGTCAGACATGAGACTTCGAGTCACTGACACAGTCACACGTTCAAGAGTCATCACAACACTGGGAAGAGAGGACAGGAGGACGTTTAGCAGCCTGTCCTAAGCTGAGGTCTGGCTGTGTTCTAGGAACCGGTGGGGTAATGACACCAAACCTGATGACCACTTAAAAAACATCCCTCAAAGCACACATTTCTTGAGTTATCTCAAGAAAAAGCAAAACCCACATGCCTCTCAGACAGTTACAAAACCTAAGAGCTGCACAACTCGATAATAGTTGAGGTTAACTCTGGCCTGGCCAGAGCCAGGACAGGAGCGCCACTTTCCTCGGGGTCTGTGAGCATCAGATGAAGACAGGATTTTTTGCTGGCTGGCGTCAACTCGCAGATGAGGCAGGTGGATTTATTTCTTACTACCTCTACCTCCTTCCTCTACATTTACCCTTCTTTTTCCTCTTCCTCACCCCTGCAGAACAGGCCCCAAAGTACTTACAAAGATGCCCAGACGGAGCATAGGAACGGCTGGCGCCTCGCAGAGAGACAGCAACAGGAGAAGCAGCGCTGTGCTCAGCTCCATTAGGTAGAAAAGGTGATTGTGTGCAAAGAGGTAGGCAGCAAGTGCTTTGGCATTTTTGGGGTGAGTGAAGAACTTATCATTATTTTCTCCTTCCTAAAGCAGTGGGAATAAAGAAGAGAACAGGATTAGTGACAGTACAGGAACGGAGCTTTCCACATGAAGAACACAGGATTAAATACAACTCCCAACAGACTGTTCCCACTTTACAGCCTGCCACTGATCTGTTTATCGAGGAATAAACTCTACACACATGGGACATCCCTTTTGTATTTCAGTAGTGAAATTCATTAATATCCACAAGAAACTCCGGCCCCAGAAACCCCTGAGTTTCTTCAAAATGAGGAAGAGTGCTGGAAGAGTTTATCAAGGTAGGCAAAGAAACTTTAGTCAACATCCCAACATAAACACAGCCCTTCATTTATTTGCAACCACTTCCACGTGCTTGTGGACTTATTTGGTTCAACTTCTCCAGGACAGAACATGAAAACACACAGATAAGCCCCAGGGCACCTGGCTGACAGTTGCTCCTTCTTATCTTGGCCTTGCAAAATGTCTGGGAGAAAACACTGGAGCACACACAGCGTTTTCTGCTGCAGGACTGCAGGAAGACAGACTCCATGAAAAATTAACAAGTTGCTATGCTGATTTGTCATTCCCTCTTAACTAGAAAGCTTAATTAACATTAAAAGGTCAGATACTCCATCTTAACAGTTTGCCTACAACTGATTTTTAAACAGCTACATCATTACTGCCTTTACCTCTAGGACAAAGCTTAGTTTGGGGAGAGCTTAAAGTTTTCTCATGCAGAACCACCCAACAGCTTTTCCTCTTTCCCGAGTCAGTGGTTTAAGGAGTGGAGCCTGTGTCTCTCACAGGAAACTCCTGCCTCTTGGAAACTGCCAGAGCTTTCTTCCCCACCTGGGACACGCAGATGCACAGGAAGTTGTTGGAGTTTTTTCATAAATTAACAACTTCCCAGGTAAGCCATTCCTGTGCAGACAGTAAGGTACTGCTATCAAAGGGTAAGTATGATTGCGAAGGGATAGTGAGGTCAGGAAAGAGGATCTTCTTTAAGAAGTGAAGCATTCTGGAGGTAACTCAGAACAGGGTTTCCAGTGCTCCTCACTGACTCATCTCACAGGCAGTCTGGAATTCTGCTTAAGAACACACACACAGGTCAGTAGCCAGATTGTGAGCAGGACAAAACCCAGCAGCCAGCACCATAAAACACAGCCCCTATTCAAAGCCAGTGCTAGCTGCCATCAGCAGCGCCTCCTTACTCACGCCTGGCAAAACACACTGCAGAGTGACAGGCTGAACTCTGCCTCTCGGTAGCCACGCGACCCACAGTGTAGCTGGGTGGTGAAGTCTCTTCCCCAGTTCAGATGCTCCTGCCTGCAGCTACTGGCTCAAACAATCTGCAGCTCTTCAAGTTACAGGACTTCATTTCAAGGACACTGTCACTGCGACCACTGGTCACAGCAGCAGCAGGGACATTCTGCATCCGAGGGGCTGAGCCTGCTGCGTCCATCACCATTAGACACTGCAGCAGCTCAGTGACCCTTGGCAGAGCATCTCCAATAACCAGGAGTTCAAACAAAAGCCTGGGTGGGGCTGGAGCTCCCAGCCCATTCTCAGTGCTGCTCTAGCACAGGACTAAGCTGAAGCATGACTGAGGTGTGAGCTGACCTGGTTTTGAAATGTCAGAGAAGCAACGGGGTAGGAGCAAGGAGGAACAAATGGTTTCAATCACCCTGCAGTGGTTTAAGCCAAAAAAGCCCTAATGGGGTCCACAGCGCCTCAAACTGGAGTGCAGAGCCTTTGAAAGGGAACAAAGGGGATGAAGGAAGAGCAGGGGGGGAACCAGCAGCAATTTCAGACTGGCTGGCTCTGGCAGAAGCTCAGTTTTGGTAGGTAATGCACAATGATCTTAAAAATATTCTACATTTGTTGATTTATTCTACCTTTGTTTCCTGTAACTGGAGCATCAGCGGGGTTTGTCTGTTTGCTGGTCTTTTCAAATAGGCTAAATTTCAGTCCTGGGCTGCTCCCAGCATGCTTTCTTCCTCTAGATATCACAACCTCTACCTTCTCTACTGTCTTACGTGACCTGCACAGTTTAACTGATGCTAAACGAATGCCCCAGGGCCTCCCACCAAATCCGTGGCCAAGGCTGGATTAGGAGCTGCCCTCCCAGAACATGAGATGTCTCCAGGAGGGTGCTGACCATTCACCCTGCAGACACTGAAGTGACAAAATGACGTTCTGTGACAACTTACACAAATCTCCACAGCAAGGTGGTAGAACCCAAGCCCATGCCAAATCCCTCAACTATCACAGCCCTTGACACTGGGAGAGATGGGAGGTGATGGATAGCTTTTTCAGCGGCTCCCGAGTGACTTGCCAGAGCCTATCTGAAGATGCTTCCAGCATCCACCCACTCTTTGAGTGGATCCCTTTGCAAAACACCAATTTTTAACCCTCAGAATGGAAGGGCCTTCGTTGCTTATCATCAGGAACTACCACTGCTCACACAATACCACGACACGGGGCTCACCTGGAGGTAGATTGCTGCCTCTTGGTAGTTCATTTCCCAGTCGTGCCGGGCAGAGCTTTGCTGTGCACAGCAGTCCCCCGCAGCAGGGCTGGATGTGTCGTGAATAACATCATAGCTACCTCCATCTGCATCGTACAGCAAGACAAAAATGGAGACAACAATTAAGCAACTTGAGGTTGATCAGGGAGCACACAAACGAGCCAGGCACTGGGAGGAGAGAAGAGCATCAAGAGGTGGCAGAGCACCTGGGAAACTGGCAGTCTGTACACAGACAAACTGACTCTTCCTGTGCAGGAGCTTTTAAGAGACTCACTCAAACTCTGTGCTTCGACACGGGAACGCTCCCCAAATATCATCAAAAGATTCAGCATCCTGTTTAATACAGTCAGCCAGTCTCCCGGAGATCTGTGCTGTCATGTTTGCAGCACACAAGCTGCAGGCAGGCAGCTAGCAGCTCAGGTCTCTGAGGATGTCCAGCCACAAAGCGGAAGCAGGCTTCCTCAAGGAACTGACTCTGAACTTCTCAGAGCATGTTCATCTCGTAGGGAAAGCACAACAAAACAATGACCACTTGTGCCACGTTTCATAACTAAACAGTTCATTAAAAAAGAAATAAAAACTCCTACTGCAAAAAGCATCTCCCAAGCACAGCTACACATACAGGGTGCCCTCCCCTGGGAGGGCTGCGCAGCGTGCGTAGCGAAGCTCCAAAATACTCACCACATTCTGCCTTCTACAGGCTGGGTGCTATCAGCATGCATAAAGACATGCAGGAAAACTGTTACTGTTCAAAAAGGGAACATCACTGGTTTCTTGTTCTGGGACTGGAATTTTTATTCTGCACCTCTGACAAAAAATACTGACCAGAGAACCCCCAGAAGCGAGACCTGCTTAGGTCCATGGAACCCATGGTAGAGGTGTCCACATGCTCCATTGTCCAGAGCTGCAATCGTTACCCAAAGGATGTGGCGGTTCTTGCTCTCAACAGAGACTTCCCTCCTCTGGCACCTCACGTTCCCCAAAGAGGGTCCATGCAAAATGGATCTTGTCAGTGCAAAGGGTTGATTTCCCCCTCTGAGGGGCACAGAAGCTGCGGTATGGTAGCCTGTTATCCCTGTGTTACCAGAAGTCATCTGAGAGTGGGGAGAAAATTAAAAAATTAGGTTCTTTTCCTCATCCATGATGGGATGCTGAAGATTTGCTGCATCTCTTTCCTATGATGAAAAAAATCCTCATTGAATTACTGCTTCGTTCTTGCTAGAAGCCCCTCCGGAGTGGGTAGTCCACACCAAAACCTGCACCCATGGAGAGAAATGGCGCTGTGTGCTCCTGACAGAGGCAGGGAGTGGGAAGAAATCAGAGAGCCCTTCACTGATGCAGAGCCATGGTTGCTTTTTCCACCCTCAAATCAAATGAAGATAATGTTATCTGGGATTTGTGAAGACTTTCCAGATTGCATACTCAGATAGCTGAGAATCCTGCGGCTTTTAAGCCTATTTTTCTTCCTTGCTTCCCCCATACCCTTAAAATAGCACTCAAAATCTGGACGAATGTTTGAAGGAGGCTGATTCCTCCCCCTCACCCCTTTCACACCTTGAAAGAGCAGAGATCTCGGGGAAGAAGAGAATGACAGAGAGCTTATTTATCCACAGCACCGCAGTGGCAGTCTGCTGGGGCTGTTTGCTTCCAACTAAAGACGACAGCAACACGCAAAAATCAGCAGCTTTGTATTGCAAGCCCTGAAAACTTCCCAAATGTTATTGTCTGAGAGCTTGTAATGTATCTGTGTTTCAGAGAGACATCCTCCCTCAAACCACAGCCTGACAGCAGGAACCTTCCTGCCCTGAACGCTTAAGGGAGCTGCAGAAGGAGCACGTCTTCACCACAACCCAGACTCTCTGGTGAAGATCTTTACTGCCCAGAAGACAACCATTTTCCACTCCTCCTCACCAGCCTGATGGATCATTTGCCACCAGACAAAACCCACTGCAGTCCCTGGGGCATGAAGCTGGGTCACAGCAGAGGCAGAGCTCACAGTGACCTCCAGCCCCCATCCCCAAAGACCTCAGGTGTTACCACAAGCAGACACAGAGCTATCAGTGTCGTGTCCCCCCCAATATTTCCTAAGGCACGCAAGCGACGGGTGTGCTGGAGCAGAGCGTGCCACCTCTCCCCATTGCACCCAGCCTGCTGCCTGAAGATGCCCAGAACCATCTCACAGAGTTCAGGGGATGTTGAGAAAAGTGCAGCCAAGGCATTGATTCTGTGCTGGCTCTTTTGGGGAAGGAGGACAGCATTCCCATGTTATCAGAGCAGTACAGTACACAGACATGTAAGAACACCATTTAAGACCATCCCGTGGGTAAATCAGCAGAGGTTTGTAGTGTTAGACAAAAGCCCAAACCACTGCACCCTGCCAACAGATGTCCAAACTGCCTTTAACCCTGAGGTAGTTCTTTCACTGAGACCAACCTCTCTGAGAGGGATGGACACTAGGAAAAACCCAGGACCCCTTTCTGCATGACACACTGAGGGCTCGGAGCTCTCAGTGAGATCAAGGCTGTGCATACAAAAATAGCACTCAAAGATGTAAATCAGAAACAAAAAAAAACACCTCTAGAAAGCAAGATGTTTTCTTCCTAAGGCAGACATCTTTCTAGGAGGCACAGACAGAAAACGTCCTGGTGAAGGGTTCCAGTGGGGAGCTGCATTTTGTGGATCAGCTCCTTCCCCATCAGGTACCAGAAGGTTGATCTAGCATCCCTGAGGCAACAGCATCATCTGGGTAATAAATAATAATAAAAATAATAATAAATTTGAAAAGCAACCCTCTGACTGTTTGCTTGGCAGCCCTCCAGCTAGCTAATTTCCTCAGCTGCTCCCATGATAACAATGACACAGACTAATGCAACCTCCACTCCGCTCGTGCTGCAGAACATCCCCGATGGCATTTACCATTAGTATTGAGCTCAATGAGATAGGAGGATCTCTCCACAGGACTCCCGTAATCCTCAAAGTAGATGGCAGGCAGCTCTCTCCACCACATGTCAGCCGCCGTGTCGGGAAGCAAGCATGCTTGTGTTCAGAGTTGGGGAGAGGCAGACAAGCGGGATCCGACGTTCCTCCCTCCCTCCCTCTGTCCTTCCCTCCCTCCTTCCTCTCCGAAAGCCTAAATCTCAATTTCACAGCTTCCTCAAGGGAAGATTTTCCTCTCCTCTCTGCAGAAGGCACTGTTTCCTCCCCTCCCCTCTGAGGAAGGTGGCTCAGGCTTAAACCATTTCCCCACACTGCCTTGGCAGGAGGATGTTTCTAAGTGCAAGTGGCTGGAAGGCTGAGCTGCAGGACAAAGAGCTTTTAACCACCAAGCCTTGCTTGACCACCACGCTCATGCTGTGCTCTCTTATTCTGGCACGCAGTGGAATCTGCCGGCCAGCAAACACAAACAACTGATGGGAATGGAGTGGAAGTGCTGACTCGTCACAGCAAGGAGGAGCCCCCCCCCTCCACCCCCCTGTGGAAAAAAAAAAAGAGGAGAAAATAGAAATTTGTGAAGTTGATGGTACAAGGGGCGTGACAAAGTAAACGAACTGAGCTGTTCGCAGATGGCAAAGCTTCCTTCCACACTTGCATAACTTCTCCCAGACGCTCCCTGGAAAGGGAGAGAGGGAGGAGGAAAAAAAAGAAAAGAGAAAAAAAAGAAAAAGCAAAACCAGCTGGCTGCTTACACAAGGCATCCGGAACGATACTGCCGGGACTCCAGCACTTCCATTCAGTGCAGCAGAGCATGCTCCTGTGTAAATAGTTTCCATATGTCATCATTACAATAAAAAACAAAAAAACAAAAAGGAAAGAAAGAGGAGCATAAACTTTCCAGAGCTCAAACCTCTCCCACTGCAAAACAAACTCCCTGCTCAGGGGAGGGAAAAGCTCTCTGTTGGCTGGGAGCACAGACAGACTCCTTAGGTTCAGCTAAGGGGGACTGAGGGCAGAGTCGAGAGCAGAATGAGGGACACAAACCGTCCAGAGGAGCCTGGGATAAATCACCCTTCCCAGCCAGGTTATTACATGTCACACTGAAGTCAGTTTGGACTTTCATTGTTTGATCTTTGGTGTCTGCGCTTGGTTTAATAAATAATAATTAAAAAAAAATCCAACAGACTAGTAACATCCTCCAAGTTCAGGGAGTTACACGTCACTCCACAGGGCAGCTCCGAGGCTCCTCAGAGCTCCCCAGTCCGGCTCCATCAGCCGGCTTGCCAGATGTTCCCCTTTCCAGAGAGCACACAGTGCATGGCGCTGCGCTGACACCGGCTGAGATGCCTCTAATGCCTTCCTCAGCTGACTCCAAAGTCACGTGCTGGACTCCCAGGGCTTTCTCCTAAGAATTTGGGGAAGGCCTTGGTGGAGCTGCCGGCCGCCCTCCTGTGCAGATGGCGGCATGTGTCCTGTGGTGAGGGCGATCTGTGAACTGCGTGCGAGGCAGGGTGTGTGACACAGCTCAGCCAAGCCATCCTTACAGGTCGACCTGCCATCCGCACTGCCTGCGTATCACGTCTGTGGCCAGTCTCAGATGGCAACACGTCGGTCTCATGAGCTGCCCGTGCAAGCAGCATTTCTCCACAGACAAAAGAAGAAATATCGAGGGCTTGGAGACAGGGCTCAGCTTCATTCACATCGCCTTACACGGCTCCTGTGTGCACCCAACAGAGCAGCAAGGGAGGAAAAGGGAGCAGTTACCTCCTGCAGTCAGGAAAGGTCCAGCTGCCCAGCATGTGCTCCAGGCAGCTCCAGTAACCGCCTCGGACAGCCAGAGACATGCCAGCTGGTAAAACACACCACATGGCACCAGCCACAGGGCCACAGAAGAGGAGGAAGACGCGGAAAGAGCAAGCCAAACTGCCAGTTACCCTCAGTTTCCTACTCTGTTAAACATAATCTGGTACCAACTTTGTCCTTCCTTCTTGTCATGGTGAATGTGAGAGTGGGAACTGCTGTCACACCCATACCCCATCCCCTGCAGACACGATTTCTTCTTTGGGAAGAGGTGTGAATCCTGTTAGGGACCACACTGTCTGGCTGTGTGTTTTCATGGGAGCAGTGTTTGGCTGCCGGAACTGGAGGCAGCTCCAGGAGGGACTGATGCCCAAGGCAAACGTGGCTTCCTGGGGCTCAGCAAACGTCTTAAACACCTGCTGCAAGAGTCCACACTGACATGCAAGCTGCTGACCTTTCCAGCGCAAGGGTCTCCCTGGCAGGCTGGGGTCCCTCTGCAAGCAGGAAGCAGGGTGCAGAGCAGCCTGGGATTCACTTGGATGCAGCCCCTCATTGCAAGGACTCCTGCACAGCTTAACTGGAGCTGTTTCTTTTCAGGCTTTGCATTCTTCACCGTGACACTACCTCCATCCTCATCCCATCCATCCTGACTGTGTCTGTACTGAATTACTCAGTCTCAGCTAGTCACAGAGCTTGGGCTTTCAGTTAAACACTAGCAGACATCCAGCCACACTGAACACGTGCTGGTGGAAGGAAGCTCTCTCCCAGAACAAGAGCCACATCAACAGAGCCACACAGAGTGCCCACTGAAGAAGGTGCAACTCCATTAAAAACCCAACACACCCAAAGGAAATGAAGTAGATGGCTACCCTTCCCCACCACAAACCGTACAGGTACCTCCACCCCTAAGCCAAGGTTTCAGTAGTACTGCAACACAACCCAGGCACAACCCCAGCCAGGAAACAGCCAAGTCCTGAAGTATCAAGCATGTTGGAGTTGTACCAGCACCAACAATGGCATTTTCCCTTCCAAGGGATTTATCCTCCAGAGGATTTATCTTCCCTCCCTGTTCCAGCGCGGCTGATAAGAACCTGGTCCTTTTCATGTGCTGAGGCACGACCATGTGTGCATGTGTCTCTTCAAGGCCAGACTCACCTACCCGGGAGGGAAAAAAGCCTGGAAGCCGCCTGGAAAGCACAGCTGGTTTGGCACTTGGCCACACATCTCGAGGTGAGAGAGACAGAGAGTGAAATCACTGCCTTCAGCACCCGACTGCCCGTTCAGCACCTGCCAAGGGAAGCATGGCAGGACTGATCCCTGCAGCTCAGAATGTCCGAGCGCCCATCCTGTTTTTGGGGGATGTTATGGAAAGGAATTTAACAGCCGTGAGGAAGTCAAAACAATTTACTATCCGTTTGTTGCCTAGGAAAACAGGGCATTTCCAGCAGCGTGCAGTGCCAAGCCCTTCTGTTGCAAGAGAAATAATATACTCCTGAATATTCCAAGTGAGCACAACTGAGTCATGCTTTTCCTTAGAGATCGTGGCACAGCAGAAACATATGCAAAGGCCTCAGGGCTCTTTGTCTTACTATACTCTCACAGCACTCGCTTGCTGTGAAGCTCAACAAATGAAGTCACTTCAGTTTCCTACTTAACACAGAGAGGTTTTTTAAAACAGATAATAATACTGGATGTTGCCACTTCCTGTTAGCAGCACGAGGGGACTGAAGCCTACCATCCTCGCCTCTGAGGATCCAGCGAGCTCACTTCGTGCTATCATCCACCAGCACCAAGGATGAGCAGGCATCCCTCAGCACGGTAAGCCACTTGTTATGCATTATTGCTTATCAATTGTGCTATCTTCTTATATCGAAAAGAACTTGAGCCCTGCCTTGTTTAGCTGGAGGAGCACTGTAGCCTTGCTCACACCTGCACTGCACACATGTAAAAACCCTGATGCACGAGCTAACATGGTGATAGAAGAGCTACAGCACGGCAGGAAATGGTTTTGCCTCAGCAGAAGCTGTGCCTCCAGCAGAACCCCAGCCCGCACTCAGAGCAGGTCAGAGCCAGTGTTCTGGTAACTGCTGTGCCGCTCGCCTGCCGCTCGGAACAGGACAGAGCTCTGACAATTCACACAGACATTTACTTCCTGCACCACCCTGCTGGGGGAAAAAAAGAGACATTTGTAAGGAATAAAGCGGAGCGGGGGGAAGGGGAAGAAAAGTAAAAGGCTTTTAAGAACATAAAGATGAGAACAATTCTGCCTAGCCACGCCAGCCAAAACCGGTCGGTTGGAGATCTGCATCTGGGCAGCTTCCTGCCTCGTCTCTTCAGGACACCTGCTCTCCCTTGGTCTCAACCCACAGTTACTCTGTGACTTGATTTTTCCCCCCCCCTTACAACAGTAGTTCTGACCGGAAAACATTTGCTTGCTGGACAATTTTCACTCCTGAATACACAGCAGCAAGAGGCGGAGGGACAGACCCCTCCCCTTGAGGCTGTTTGGGACCTGCAATCAGGTTAGCAGGGGGGCTTCCATAGAATCACAGAATCATAGAATGGCATGGGTTGGAAGGTATCCCGTGGATCATAGAGCTCCAACCTCCCTGCCACAGGCAGGGCCACCAACCTTGGAGCTACACAAGGTTGCCCAGGGCCCCATCCAACCTGGCCTTGGACACCCCCAGGGACAGGGCACCCACTACTTCTCTGGGCAGCCTGTTCCAGCACCTCACCACTCTTTCTGCAAAAAAACTTCCCCCAATATCTAATCTAAACCTTCCTTCCTTTAGTTTTAATCCGTTCCCCCTTGTCCTGCCATTGTCCATCCTTTTAAAAAGTTGAATCCCCTCCTGCTTCTAAGCTCCCTTCAGGTATTGGCAGGCTGCAATGAGGTCCCCCTGCAGCCTTCTCTTCTCCAGGCTGAAGACGAACTGATGGATGCTTTGTCACCCTTTGGAGAGGCTGTTGGGCCCTGACCTCCTGTAGCTCCCTACATCAGCCCATGCAACTCGAAAAGCTGCTGCAACAGGGAAGGGGAGGAGGATGTTCCACGATCCACAGAGCTGCATCCCGTAAGGACAACGTTACCTACCCGCTCCCTCTTGCTCCTACGCCTTCCGGCGGCTCGTGCCTAAGCCCTCTCCCACAAAGCTGCTTTCTGACGGATGGGCGACTAAATCCTCCTGCATGAGCACGGCCACAAAATACCAGAGAGATGGAACAGGCACTGCCACAGTCTCTGACCACGAAACATGGAGCACCTGCTTCTTAACGCAGCCACACAGCCAAGACCAAAGCATCTTTTAACCAGCAAAACTCACATAGAAGAAAAGGTTGCATTAGGAAAAGACAATTAAGAATCCTGCTCATGTGTTAGTCCAAACCGCCACCCGACAGTTTCATATCCTTTATTTCTGATCTTAACAAATGAACCTCCACACCACAAAAAGGAGAAGCCAAAACCACAACAGAAGGCTCATCCACAGCCTTACATCACCCTCCCTTTTAGCAGCCAGCGTGCGCTGTAATCTTATCAGCTGGATCGTATCACAGCAACAAAGGCCTCAGACACAGAGATAAAATTGTTCCGTACCTGGAATTACAGATCTGGGCCATTGAGTGGCTCATGAAACAACTCCTTTTGCATGGAAAAAAACAATAGGAAGCAATGAAGTTTTTGGTGAACTCACCAACAAAAGGAGAGACCAGCTCTGCCAAAGGCTGCAGCTCGAGAGAGGCCGGGCATGAGACACACACACATTTCCAAGGCATGGGGTTTGAGGAATGGCCAGAAAGGGAAAAAGACATGATCAGGATCCCTCAGAGCATTTCTTTAACACATCCTGTTACAGGAAAGAATTTCCTCTTTTTGTTCCCAAAAGGGGAAACCAATGCCCCACGGCTTGAACACACTAGAGGTCTGCTTCAGCACCAGCAACTGCACAGCGTCAGCGTTTCAGGAGCACGTTCCTCGTTTCAATTCTCCAAAGCGGCGCCTTTGGATCTTCCTGCTGCAGCTTGGAAAGATGTGTGATTAAGCTGCTATCTGGCCTTTTTAATGAAAGCAGTGTGCTGCCAGGTCCAGCCACCAGCAGCTCTCTGGGGAAGTTGCAAAGTGGGAAGCCTCTGGGCAGTGGAAAGCACTTGGGCAGTGGGAAGCACTTCCCTTACGCGAGACACCGGTGTTCCTCTGGGCAGCAAACCTCCTGCATGGGCACCCAAAGCTGAAGCAGGACTAGAATGGAGGAGGCAGCAATAGGGATAACCATAGCATGGCAAACCTTTAATCCTCACGACAGGCTGAGGCAAGCTATTGGTAACGGGACTGTAGTGAGAGGTAGGTAACTGTGCCTTGTGGGGTTAGAACAAGACTCTGCTGCACTGGTTCTTCTGAAAGACAGCACTGCCACATCTCCTCTGGCTCACCGTCATGGCTCAGCCAGGAAAGGGAAGCTGCCAACTTCAGGGGAAGCAGCACTGAAAGGAACAGGGAAGACACCAGCCTCTAGTGCTGCGCAGCCGCTCTCTGCTAAGGGGGGAAAACCCCCAGACTCCTGCACATTTAGTAGAAACTGCTGGTGGCCTGAACCAAGAGGGTACAGGTACTGGCCAGAGGGGAAGGAAGGAGTTTAACCATCTGTGTGACACCTGCAGACAGCTGCCATCAAGCTTTCCCTCAACTGGTCCTTACTCCATGTCCCACAGCCCTCATACAGAACTGTATCTTCAGAAAACAGACAACTTTGACGTTGCAAGTCTCTGAGCACTGCAGGACCCTCTCTGACTCTTACAAAGTGGCTCCAAACGTTACAGTTGCTGTCAAACATGTGTCTTGTTCTTTGTCTGGATTTTCCCAGTTTGAACCCACAGACATCATTCCACTGTCACCCAGTTAACCAAAGCCACCCTCAAGCCCCTTGGATGAGCAGGAGCAAGGGCACCAGAAACACACCAAGCACAAACACATGGATTATTCTAGAGCCAGCACAGACGGCAACATCACTGCACGACCCCAGTCGTCACTCTTTTTGGAAGGACCAAGGAATATACCCATCACCTCCCCGGAGAAGTGCCCCATGTGCTCAGGTTCAGGCTCAGTCCAGACTCTTACCAAGGTAGCCCTCTCTACCCTTGCAGACACATCGCCCTACAGCTGCCCTTCACAACACACATGTAGCTTGCCTGCACCCACCTAACTAAGCACTCCTAATCGCTCACTTCCCCTCCTCCCTCATACTGTGCCCTCAACCTGTGACACCTCCCAGCTTGGTCCGAAATGACTTTTTCCCCCCCTTACAGATTGGAGAGGAAGGTTGCAGCTGGCAGAGGGACAAAGTCTAACCCCTGTGACAGTCTCTGCTAATAATGTACCTATTCACTGACCGGTCCTAATAACCAGCTGGACTTTGAGACCCATCCATCAGCCAGTTTGCAGAGCCATTAGCTACACAGTGTTGATTCATATTGTTCATTCTCTCAATTGAAACATCACGCGAGCTCTAGAACAAGTGTCTTCGCAGAACAGCGTTGGTCTTGTAACCTCACCAAGTCTGTCAACACATGACTTCAGGCTCATATGACACTCACTTGTTCATAAATCCACACTGGCTGACACGAAAACCCTCCTTCAAATTCAGATTATTACAAGAGTTACTGCTGGTTTCCCATTATCTTGCCTGGAAACCTTGTTTGGCTCTGGCTGGCCTGCAGTGTCCCACCTGGTGCAGAAGATCTCCTGGGGCTGGAAGGAAGCCACTGTCGCAGCAGCGCTCAGACTGCCTCAGCTGTGGCCTCAGGAAAGCCACAGTCCTCCGATGTTTGAGCTGCTGAGCTTTGGAATGAGGCAGTTAATCTCTCCTGTGTTTACTGCGGGGATGGAAGAACAGAGCAGAGGATGACCAGGTCATTTGGCTTTTCAACAAACACAGAGCACAGGTGGTATCTCTCCAGCTTTCCTGTGGCGTTACTGACCAGCAATCAGCCTTGAATTCCTAACAGGTCAGCATCACTGAACACGTCTTTCCAGTTCCCAAGTCCTTCCCAACACCTTTAACGCTGCTGACCACATTTCTCCCTGGGATCTTCTCCTGCCCCCAGTGTCTCTTCCTTTGGTTGTGTGCACAGCTCCTCTTGCATTGGCCAGCACCAGCACGTCTGCAGCATGGCTTTTTGCTGCTCCTCCAACAGCTTTAAAGTCTCCATGAGCAGTCTCATTCTGTACACATCCGTGCGTGCTCTCTCAAGTATGTAAATAATTTTCCATGTTTTAAAGTCTTCCCTTTTGCAGCCACTAGACATAAGGTCCTGCCACTGGCCTTGGATTTGAAAGGAAGGGGCTTTGCCTCTGTTACCTCCCCCCAACGCTGATGCCAAAACTCCCCTTGGCAAGCTGCTTGTGAACATTCACTTAACACAGGCAGGGCTGGAGCGGTAGGGAAAAGCTGAACGTTCAATAGCACTGGCAGGTAGCAAAGCAGAGCCGCGGAGAGAAGGGCAGGCGTTCCCCTCTTCAGCTGTACTTCCAGCACTGCTCAGCACTTGGGAGAAACCACGCTCCCCCCTGTACCACGAAAAACAAACCACAGCGTTTCCCCTTCCTGCGGTGCCCCCAAAGCAAGCTGCCTACCCAACCAGCTGGGCACCGCTGCCCTGCTGCAAGGACCAGGGTGAGCCAGACCCTTCACACCACAGCCCTTTGTGCCTCTCGCCTAGCGCAGATCCTTTCAGCCAGGGTGACCTGCCACAGGAAAAAGGGACAGACCACAGAAATACTGTGGTCACCCCTTCCTCCGGAGCCTGGCTCCTACAGCCAGCGGCTGCAAAAGCTGCCAAGGATGGCATTCCTTCCTTCCTCCTCCCACAGCCAGCTACCTTGGGAGTGCCAGAGCCAGCTCGCCCCTGCAGTGTGACCCTGGGGAGCTGGCAGCACTCCTGCGTGTGGGATTCATCACTTCACCCGAATGCCACAGGGATTCCTTCCCTGAGCTAGCGGTGAGCAGGCACGGATCCGTGTTCCAGTGAAACCCCTCACTGAGCGACGTTACCTTTGTGCCATAACCCTTCCCAAACCCGCTGGGAAGAGTGAAAGTGTTCTCAGGGAAGCAGCTACAGTCGGAATACACCACAGGCCATCACAGCATCACAGGTACACACACGCGTGTGCTCAGCAGTGGTATAGGCAGCGCAATGAGCGGCTAAGGTGTCCAGCCCCCCGGGACCAGAGAGCTATCCCTGTACAGAGATACATCCCAAGGAAGCAGGAAAAGCAGAGCCTCTTGCACCAGGCACCGCCAGATTGTGACAATAAAGCAAGCGCTGGATACAAGCTTCAAACCCCCGCACTATGACTCAAATCACAGCAGGCATCCTCTTGTCACCCTCAGGACCTCTCACCAGCCGCACAGAGCTGTGGTGGATCCACACACACACCTTCTCTGCCTCCCTCCCTCCCAGGCGAAAGGACCAGCGGCAAGGTGCACGAGCTCCCTGCTGAACTGCTCGCTGGAAGCAGATGGATGAAATCCCAATGCTGCTCCTAACAGCTCTCCGCAAAGAAAGCAGTCGTGTAAAAACCAGCCAGCTTCTCAACACGCAGAAAGCAATTATGCTAAAGACACGGGGAGAGCCCAGCGAGGTCCAGATCAAAAGCCGGAGACATCGGAGGCAAGAGAAAGACCTATCAAATTCGCTGCACTTTTCCCAGCTTAAGGATCAGAAATGGAGCGTTCTGGCTCATAAATTCTACTTCCAGCAAATTCAAGCTTAAATCCCCCGAAGGCAATAAGGAAAAGGCAATCAACAACAACTCTAACCACTTCACAGATGCTCCTGTTTAGTTTATACAGCACTTCTTACAGCATTCAAATGGGTAAAATGGGATTTCAACGCAGGGGGGCTGACGGCAGCAGGCAGGATTCCTCGGTGAAGATACCAAGGGCAAAGGAAGTTCTGAGAAGCATCATATTGGTTATGATGAGTGAACTCAGCGTGCTCAGCCTTTGCTCATTTTAATCTGCCAGTAAGCAAGCTTGGCTAAACCGAACATCCTGCATCTACAGTGCCTTAAAAATCCACAGGAATCACAAAAATGAGGGGGAAAACGAACAAACTGATGTGTTCCCTGGGAAGCCATGAAAAAACTAATCGCTATTTGTTTCCAACTGTTGTTCCGCTTCCTGAGCCAAATGTTCTCAAGTCAGCTGCGGTGGCTGAGGAGTGACCGGTTAGAGCTGGAAAGTCGTCGGTTTAGAATTGCAGCTTGAACACTTTCAAACTCCTTAACATCTTTTATAGCTCCAGGACCACCTGTTCGAAAAGCAGAGCCCTCCGATGCCGTAGCACGTGCCCTTACCCCTGCATCTTCTGAGTACAGCAGCCAGCTCGGGGAGGAAGCTCTTAGCCTCACCCGTCCTGCTCTCACACCGAAAAGATGGGAGCTGTGTACTGGAGACAGAGGAAAGAAGAGAATGTTCCCTCCCTCAAAGCATCAAGGTCATCACTCCTGTCTTCATTAAAGGAGCGAGAAGAATCATGGAGTCACAGGCTGCGCTGGGTTGGAAGGGACCTTCAGAGACCATCTAGCCCAACCCTCCCCTGCAGTGAGCAGGGACACCTTTGCTAGATCAGGTTGCTCAGAGCCCCATCCACCCTGACCTTGAATGTCTCCAGGGATGGGGCCTCCACCACCTCTCTGGGCAACCTGGGCCAGTGATCTACCACCCTCATTAGTGAAGACTTTTTTCCTAACACCCAACCTAAATCTACCCATTTCTAGTTTAAAACTGTTACCCCCTCGTCCTATCGCTCCAAGCCCTTTGTCCTGTTGCTACCCACCAGGTAGAATCATAGAGTCATCGTGGAAAAGACCTTCAAGATCATCATGTCCAACCATCAGCCCTACACCACATAACCTCTGAATCATCTCCCAAGGCGCCACAGCTACCTGCTTTTTTGAACAGCCCCAGGCACAGTGATTCCATCACCTCCCTGGGCAGCCTGTGCCAATGCCTGAAGCCTCCAGGCTCCTCGACCCCTTTGGCAGCATCCTCATGAAAGATGATATCCATCCCCTTGTGCTCTGGGAGATGACAACGGAGAAAGAACCATTTGACTCCAGGATAAGGGAGCGCAAACCCGAGCCTGCTTTACCTTGTGTAGGCTTTTTCTCCCTCAGATTTGAACAGCGTGGGCCATTCAAGATGAAATCACTAGGTTGCTTTTTTTTTTTTTTACACTGCGAGAAAGAGTCAACAGCGCAGAGCTTGTGTGTGACAAAGCGTCCCAGTGTGGGGCACACAATGCAGGCATTGTGCGGGCTGATCTCCTGCGGGGCTGAGGAAACACAGCGGGCTGGGGGGAGAAACCCCCCGGGGCGGCTGCGGCTCACAACGCCTCCTGGTACTTCACTCTGCTTGTGGTTTTCCTTCTATAGGTACCCGCATTACAGAGTTATCTTGAGAATGTCTCGATACAAATGCTTTTGTGAGTCCCCGACAACACAGCGCTGTTTCTTTTCAATGGAAGGCACCGGCTTTACCTTCTCCTTACAGCACGCATTTAATCACCGCCAAGGCGGTCGGTCCCACCTTAAAACCCAAATTCTCAAGATAAATGACATTCCAGGGCATGAAACACATTTCTCTACTATTCCTAGCATCGTATCAAACGATCCCCTTCATCTCCTGAAGAGCAGCATTTACCTCCTTCCTCTGAGTTTACGGAGCTCATCACCCAGCGAAACAAATCGTACCGAAGGAGAAAACAATAATCTCCTTATATTTTGGGTGTTCATTTCCCTTTCCAAGATTTTCACCCCTCACTCATCTCAGAGGCAGTTTTGCTTCGCCTTGCTTGCTTAAAACATTCATTACAAGTCATCTAGGCCAGGAAAGGATTAGAGAAGCGCTGGCAGAAGTTGCAAAACGCAAGGCTGTTAGGTCAGAGAAATGAGACTTGGAGAGGCACAGAGCCCAGAACCAAACCACCGCCTGTGCTGCAGCATGAACTCCCCTCACTCCAAATTTTAAGCAGGGACACTCTTAAGACAATCAAATCGTGGGCAGCAATGCGGTCCAGCATGGCTTCCAACAACAGCCCACCTGTCCACTGCCACAAAAGGCATCACCTGCACTTCACAGAGGAGACACACTGTGCACAGTGATGTGGACTGACTTACCCAGGTATGAGGATGAGTGGCTTCAACTGCAGAACCAGACTGCTTCCGAAAATGAGATCCCTGTCCTGCGCCCTGGCCACGCTTCACCTCCAGGAACGCGGCAGCGCTGCTGTTAGAACTAATTAAAGGCAAATCGGTAGAACTAGGAGATGCAAAAATATCCTGAGTAGAATCCAAGAAAGCCACTGGATAATCCAAAAGGCTGTTTGAAAGCCTGGCTCCCAGATCCTGGGACCTGCCAGGTCCATCACAAGTGTTTGCATGTTACCTTGTCCCCTGCTTATTCACAGCAATCAGCCACAGCGTTTCATAAGTTGTGTCCAAGCCCAAATAACAGTACCTGAGCTTACTTCCATGCAAGGGTCAAAGCCTACAGATCCTGAAGGATTTATTAAACCTGCTAGATAGCTGCTATTTAAAACACCTGCTTTCCTTCAAAGGCAGCAAACCCAGCACACTTTCACAGCACTTAGAGTGGTTTCCCCAAGAAGCATGGCTACCAAGAGTTTGTGTTTCCCCAGAGGTCAGGTATTTATTCTCCGTTTGTTCCCTCAGCCCATCAGAGAACGTGCCTTCCTTTTCCACCCCGAAGTCTCTCATGGTGGATGGCACTACTGCAGGCAGCACCGTGGTGTCTGTCTGGGGAGCAGGGCTGCTGACCAGCTGAGCTGAAGCTGTGGGCTGTACGCAGACAGACCTGCTGTCCCACTCTGTGGATACAAACACCTTCTGGAACCAGATCCAATGCAGAAGAGAATCTTCTTGCTCTGGACTGCGCCGAGCACATCAAAATCCAGGCAGCTCCTACATCGCAGAAGAACAGAGGTAACTGCCCCAATCCTACATCACAGAACAGAGGTAACCACCCCCATCCCAGGCTGCCCCCTGAAGTGTACGTCTACCTCCTGATTAGTAAATGATTTATTTATTTTCCCAAGATGAGTTTGTTGTGCACAACATCCCCGAATGCTGTAATTATGCTCTGTGTTCAGAAGCATCAGGTGAGTTTCCATCAGCCAATTCTGCCAAAGCCTCTCATTCATCGAGGAGCTGGGCAGACGTGCAGAGGGCAGGGAGAGGCCCTCCTTCCAAGGTGCACAGCACACACCCCAGGTGCATTTATGGGCACAGCCAGCGCTCTCCCTACCCACTGCCACATTCCTCACCTTGGGCAGCCCCTCCCGACTCCACCAACACTGAAACACCATTTTCCTCACGCTTTGGGCCACCTGCTCCTTCACAGCGGCACACAGGGTCAGTTTTCCTGACAATTTACTCCTCAGGCAGCAGAAACTGGGATTGCAAAGGCTCAGCTGAAACCTCAACATTCAAAAAGTTCTAACTTCCCATTTTCCAACAATCCTTCCAGAAAATACCGCCCTTCACCAGTGTGGTTGCTCCCCCCAGCTCCCCCCCACCCCACAATAATTCATTTTTATCTCAATAGCAGATGCAGTCTCATCCCTGTAAGAACCCAGGGTTTAGAGATGACTTCTTCCACTTGCCATAACCCATTGTGTGGGAGAAACAGACACACAATATCGTATTGTTCCCTGTACAATACTTTGAGCTGTACTTTCTGCTCCCAACACACTGCAACTCCACTTGAGGCTACAGCAATTTTCATGCAGGAGGCAAAGGAGAATCTTGTACCTGATCTAATACCAGATAAACCAACAGGCATTCATTTATTGCTCATGGTTCCCATCAGCTCAAGGAGAGACACGGTCCCAGAGTTTCAAGGCTATCCAGTGCTGTCTTTGTACATGGAAAACATATCCCACACCTCAAAGTAGTTCTGAGAACCCCGTTCAGATGCTTCCCAGGAGTCTGGGTGAGGATTTGGAAGTCACCAAACCCTGTCTGGCTCTCGCCATTTTCAGTAGGTGATTTTAGGAAAGGCCACGCAAGGATTGCATCCCCACCTTTGCCTCCTCCAGAAATTCAGTTAATATTAGTCATTCACCTCAGAGAGGCGTGGGGAAGCTTAATTAGAGTGTGTACAGCACTCAGGAGATTCTCAGATAAGATGTACTAGGGAGGAGCAGCATCCCATTAATTAGTGTGGATTGAAGGGATGAAAGTGTTTCTCTCCATCTCCTTCAGCTGCTGGAGCTTGAAAGAAGAATTAGGCAGTGCCACAGTCCTAGGTGCTGGAGTCGGAGAGCCCCCAGCACCCTGTTCCTCTGGATGTGGTCTGAATTCCCTTCCAGGATCCTGACCTTTCGTGGTGGCTGTGAACAGGAGCTCCCTGGAAGACATGCATCCCGGCACGAGCCGAGGAAGGCAGAGTTTTAATATTCCTCCCCACGCAAGCATTTTCTCCCATTAAGTGCTCAAGAGCTGTATGATTAGGGAGATTAATTTTTGCAGCTGGACATTTTCTTTAAGAATGTAATTTTCCACACAGTTTTCTCATTCAGCTTGCTTTCATTCTAATCCCAAGGCATCCACTTACCCAGAAGAAGACTCTTCCATGAGGTTGGGAAAGCAGTATGCTCTTGCACTGCAGGCCTTTCTTTGTACACCTGCACCAGGCTTGCTTTCAGAGAACCCCTTTGGTACTTTATTTCAACCCAGGAACTCGCCTGCATTTCCAAACAATCAACACTGAGAGCTGGAAATTCAAATTCATGTGCCAAAGGACCTGGTTATAACAAAGCCACATCAGGGATATTTTTTAAAAAAAATATTATTTTTAAATAAAGCACCAGAAGTTCTTTAAATAAACGTGGGAGCTGATAAACTGAAATCACCTGGATCACCTGGTGCTTAGGGAGGTGGTCATGTGGATTAAAATTTAGGGAGGTTCACTGACACACACAACAACAGCGCAACTTAATTACTACCAACCTCAAGACTCATGCTTAGGCATCAGGGGGGTGACACGCATGTTGTCTTTCCCTCAGTGTCACCAGGGAAGAGGATTATGGGTGTCTCCCTGCAAAGAGGACCAGCTGGTATCAGCTTTGTGTTTAACCTGCTACCAAATCCCCAGGAGTGGAAGGCCGGGCACAGGAAGGGGTGAGCTGTTCCTCCACATTCTGCCTGGATATTCTACCACTAGAGTTTAGGCACAAGGACGACAAAACCAGGAGGAAACAGGCTCCTGACCTTCCCTGTGCTCATGTCCTCATCATCACCCTGGCAGGCTCTCCCTCTCCTGAAAAGGGCTTCTGACATACTCTCTTTTTTCCCCTGAAAAAAGACAAACCCGGAATAAAGCCGTGAAATGACAGAGTTCTGTTACAGTCAGTGGAGGCAGAGCAGAGGGGAGATGTTTGCATTCCTCCAGCCTCCACCAGGCTGTTCTGGATTTCACAGCCCATTTTCTTCACAGGCCAAGAGGAGAGCTGGACCACACGTTCTGTTTCTTAAGCAAGACCCTTGTGCGAGTGATGCTGTTATTCCGCTCAGTCACTGATTTAAGCTTCCCGCTTCTGAGAGATGAAAGTGCCTTTCAAGTTGTTTATGCCAGCCTCCCCCTTCTGATCTTTCATCCCACTCTGGCAGTACCCACTGATTTCAGCAGGCTCCCTATCGTTCAGCATCGCTTGCACAGAATAAGCTTTACATTTTTTCCAGCAAATTCAACTTTAAAAGTGATTAAAACATATAGCCAAAGCAATGGGTTTTCAATACCAAGGGATGCTTCATTCAAAGAATTCCAGGAAATGACTTCTCAGAAGCCACCCAGCTATCTTTTAAGAAGCACAAAATCAGTCCCTAAACAATTTCCCTGTATTTCAAGGGAAGCAGATTGTGGAATTTTATTTAAAAAAAAACAAACACCCCTTCATTCTCATCCTTGTGCTTTAACAGAGTCACGATGGCTTTAACCAAATGCTAAACCCCATACAGCTTCATCTTTAAAGGGATGGGAGGTGGGTGGAAGAAAAAGATGAGAAGAGTGATTAAAATTAGTTGCAAGAAAGCCTATAAATATGCCAGAGGACGCATTCTCTCTTCTATTTAAGTTAAAAATAGAGAGCTAAACTTTAAAAAGACAAGTAGATGCAATTGGAGCAATGATGCAGCAGGGAAAGTCAACTGGGCAATTCAGCCAGGGGTGTGTATTGCAGAGGTGTGGGGTGAGGAGGGATCTTCATTCCCAGGAAGAAGCTGCTGGCTCAGGAAGTCACAGAAGGAGCAAGTTAAGGGAACTCATGTGATTGGAAGAGAGAAATCAAACAAAGCCAGCACGGAACAGGGGTATGACATAGGGATAAAAGATATAAAAAGGGATGCCAGGCCAGGAAGTGATTTGTTTGTTACGAGCGTGAAGCTTGTGGCAGCAAGAGCTTGAATAGGATCACGAGACCTGTGTGTACACCTGCAATGTCAACTGGAAGTCAGAGGGTCGTGCAGAACAAAACTGCCCCGAGCCTTTCAGCGAGCCACAACCTACACCAGCTGCTTGCCAACACGCTCAAACACATCTGCTGTCACCGAGGGCAGGGAGGTGGCTTGAACCAGGGCACACCAGGGAGAAAGCAATGCTTCTAAGAGATGGAGACTTTTGTTTCCTTCTCTGAGAGCTCATAGCCCGGACCTGTGCTGCTAAATACCTGGGGCTGACAGCAGTGTGAATATGCTGTCCAGGCTCCTTGGTAAGAATATACCATCAACATGTATCCCTTTCTGTATTGCAAAGCCAGAAAGTAAACTACAACCAGGCAAAACAGCCACAAAGGGCAGGTGCTCTGCAGCCCTTGGAAGATACTGCGTGACACAATCACAGCCGCTGCACCTGACAGCTCAGGGCAGCGGCACGGCACAGAGGGCCTGTGCCAGGAACAGGAGACGCTCCGGGTGTCTGTGCAGGAAATGAGAGTTAGGTATAAGGACAGCGAGGGCAGGGGTTTTTCCATGGAAAGCACACAAAAAGCTGTGTTAGAGACGGCATCGGTGGGACCCATCCGTCCCCGGTGGGACCCATCCGTCCCCGGTGCCCAGAGTAAACAAGCAACGCAATGAGCAGCTTCCTGATGTGGTTTGCTCAGGCAGCCGCCGGGACGCGGGACGCCAGCTCTGGGAGTTCCGGGTCCTGGCAAGCACAGGGAAAAGCGGCCCCCGCAAGGAGGGAAACAAGTCAGGCCACGGCAGCGGGCAGGACACAACGACAACGCAATCTTACTTTCATTAGGCAGCTCCTCCCGATCCAGGTCATCTAGAGGGGCCGAGGTGCTGCTTCCGCTGTCATCCAGGGTGAGGATGAGGGGGACGTCGTCATCCATGCTCACGGCCATCCTGTCTCTTCGGAGGCTCCTGCTCCGGGAACTTTAAATAACGCCTTTGCCAGTTCCACTTGTGAATCGCTGGGGTCAGAAAGGCTCCTCGGGAAGGCTTCCATCGGGGCAGCTTTCCGGGCGCAAGGACGGAAGGTCGCGCGCGCCCATCCCGGGAGCAGGGCTCGGAGGAGGCCGCGGCTCCGCGCTCGGGGCGCGGCGCAGGGCGCTGGGCT
>VZTU01022731.1:82510-118138 GCA_013400835.1 Zapornia atra
ATGCTGATCCGTCTGGATGTGGAGTCCAAGCTCAGCGAGCAGCTCAAGGTGCGGTGGTCCGTGGTGGGGCTCCAGATGGGCTTTGTGCCACCAGCCCCCTGTGAGCCACCCTGCGGTGGCTCCAGACTCATGAGGAGGGGACAAGGGGTGGCTGTGTGTGGTGGGGGGACACAGGGGGCTGAGCTCTGCCTGCTTTTTGCAGCTGGCTTTCTTCCACGTGCGTGGGGATGACAAAGCAGCCGTGCTGCTCCACCTGCTCCGGAACGTGGTGAAGCCCCAGGACCAGACAGTCGTCTTTGTGGCCACCAAGCACCACACAGAGTACCTCAAGGAGGCAAGTGGCATTTGGGGGTGTCCAGCATGTACCCCTGTTCAAGGGCTGGCTGCTGGAGGTGCCCGAGACTCCTTTCCAGACCCAGCATGTGGTCTGCATCTCTGGGCATGTCCCTGCTGGACTCTCCACCTCTGTTTTGCCTGGTTGAGGGAGAAATCCCAGTATCTGTGATTGTGGTGGTGCTACGTCCACCTACCCCTCGGATAGAGGGGGAAGCACAGTGGGATTTGAGGATCTGGGTGGGCTCCTTTGGGTCTCAGGGCCCTGAGAGCTAGGGGTCCTTGCCCCTTGACTGAGGGTGCGTGCTCAGGTGGGATCTGATCTCTGTCCCCCCACCTCCAGCTGCTGACGGCCCAGGGCATCCGCTGCACACACATCTACAGCTCGCTGGACCAGACTGCCCGCAAGATCAACATCGCCAAGTTCTCCCAGGGCAAGTGCCCGGTGCTGCTGGTCACCGATGTGGCTGCCCGTGGGCTTGACATCCCCATGCTGGACAATGTCATCAACTACAGCTTCCCTGCCAAGGCCAAACTGTTCCTGCACCGTGTTGGTGGGTGCCAGCACGCCACGCAGGGGTCCCTACAACCTGGGGTCCCTCTGGGTGTCAGGGAGGATGTGGGTGGGCTGTCCCTTGTTCTGGTCATCCCTGTGGTCTGCTGGGCTGGTGCCAATGCCCCTGATGTGGTGGTGATGTCATTGGGGCAGGAGATTAATGTGTTGTGATGCGAGATGAGCTGGGGACAAAGCGGGACAAAGCAGGAATGTCCCTGATCTCCCAGCTGGACTGTGGGGGCTTCTCGGGGTGGTGCCTCTCCTTTTGGATAGCACTGTGCCGGGCTCCCCTTTGTCTCCCCCCCCCGAGACCCACAGCCCCTTGCCAGCCATGGTAAATCCCATGTGTGTGGGCACCCAGGGACACTGGTGGGTCCCTGCCCGGATGGGGCAGGCCAGGCCAGCACTGGCTCTAGTTTCTCACCCTCCTCCTCCCCAAACCAGGGCGTGTGGCCCGAGCTGGGCGGAGTGGCACCGCTTACTCACTGGTGGCTCCCGATGAGATGCCCTATGTCTTCGACCTCCACCTCTTCCTGGGACGCCCACTCATCCTGGCTGGTGCCCAGGAGATGCCCGCTGGTAAGGCACCGGCTGCATGTCCAAGCTGGGACACCGACTGAGTGGCTGCTGGGGTTTTACCCCTAGCCAGTGCTGGGGTTGGTGGCCTTGTGCTTGGCATTTGCACAGAGGGGTGATCAGCTCTTGTTACAGGGGTGCAGCTGGGGAAATTGGGGTGCTGGGGATGCTGATTTAACACCACCGAGCTCCGTACGGCTGTTGTTAGCTCCACGCTGTTTAATCCTGGGTTACTGCTGTGCCCCCTGGGTGGTTTCCAGTGAGGTGACACTGTGTCTCCTGGGCTGCAGATGCTGGTGGGGTCTTGGGCCGCGTCCCCCAGAGCCTGGTTGATGACGAGGAGTGCCTGCTGGTGACAGACCATGAAGGCTCACTGGAGGTGCGGAGCTTGCGCCGTGTTGCCGACAACGCCCACAAGCAGTACCTGCGCTCCCGGCCCGGCCCCTCGCCCGAGTCCATCAAGAGGGCAAAGGACCTGGATGTGTCCCAGTTGGGCCTCCACCCGCTCTTCAGTGAGTGCCTCAGGGACACCAAGGGAGGGCACCCCGTCCCCCTCACCGGGGAGCTGATCTGTGCCCCCTCTGTGCCCCCCTTCCACAGGTGCCCGCTTCGAAGACACCGAGCTGGAGAGGCTGAAGTTGGTGGACAGCATTAAAACCTACAAGTCCAAGGCGGTGAGTTGACACCCGTCCTGGGGCACGAGGTGCCGGGGTTGGGTTGGAGAGGAGGGCCATGTGGCCAGCTGTGCAGCTCACCGGGGCTTCTGCTGTGGGACCAGACGATCTTCGAGATCAACGCCACGTCCCGGACCTTGGCCAGCACCGTGATGCGCTCAAAGCGGCGCCACGACCGCGCCCTCATCGAGAAGTACCAGCGCGGGCAGCAGGAGAAGCGGGCAGTGGCACTCAAAGGGCAGGGGCTCTGCCCAACCTCCCCCAGGCCTCAGGAGGGAGAAGGAGAGGAGGAAAACCTCCAGGTAAGGGGGCAGGAATAGGGAGTCTGCCCTGACCATGGGACCTGTTGCAAGGCAGCTCCAGACAGGTGCTGGCAGCACAGGAGCGGCTCGGCTGGGCCAGGGTTAGGGGCTGGTGCAGCGGCTGGTCAGGTGATATGGCTCCCCCAGGCCCTCACCGTCTCCTTCCAGGATGTGTTCTCCACCGTGGTGGGCCAGAAGCGAAAACGGGGCCAAGGGGGAGAAGATGGCCCCAAGAAAAAGCTCCAGCAGCCAGAGCTGCAGGACAAGGACTTCTACATCCCATACCGGCCCAAGGACTTTGAGAGTGAAAGAGGGTGAGTCTGGGGGAGCTCCTGCCACCGTCCTGCCACGGCTTGTGTGGGAGGGCTGCTCTCACCCCCCACCCTTTGCAGGCTGAGCGTGGGCGGTGAGGGCAGTGCCTTCGAGCAGCAGGCAGCTGGAGCCGTCCTGGATCTCATGGGTGATGAAAACCACAACCTCAACAAGAGCAGGCAGCTGCTGAAGTGGTGAGTGGGGTCTGGCCATGGGCTGGGGGCAGAAATCGGGGCTGGGGGTCCCTCCCACAATCCCACTGCCCTCCCTTCTCTCACAGGGACCGCAAGAAGAAGCGGTTTGTGGGGCAGACGGGCCAGGAGGACAAGAAGAAGGTGCGGACGGAGAGTGGGCGCTACATCAGCAGCTCCTACAAGAACAACCTGTATCCTGCCTGTGAGCGCTGCTGCCCACCTCTGGGCAGCTGCGGGACATTGTGCCCTGCTCCCTGAGCTCTGTCCCTGGCTGGGGCAGCGACCTGGGGAGGGAGACTGGCTGGCAGCTCCGCGGTGGGCCGGGTGGTGGGCAGTCAGCGCACGTTTCCTTAACCCCCCCGGCCCAGCTACGAGAAGTGGAAGCAGAAATACAAGGTTGATGAGCGGGACGAGGATGAGGACGATGTACGAGGCAGGGAGCAGTTCAGAGGGAAGCACAAGCGTGGGCACGGTGAGTACCCTGAGCAAGTGACGGAGCGCCCATCACCCCCTCCCTGCCTTGCTCTGGCCTCCCAGCTGAGCATTGCTCTGTGTGTGTCCCCCCCAGGGCCTGGACAGCCCCCAGCCCGCGTGCGCTCAGAGCTGAAGAACAAGCAGCAGATCCTGAAGCAGCGCAAGAAGGCGGCCAAGCAGCGGTTCCTGCAGAGCGGGGGGCTCAAGCGCCTGAAGGCCAGGAACAGGCAGCGGGTGCAGGAGCTGCGGCAGATGGCCTTTGGGCGCCGGGTGGGGGCCGCCAAGAAGGGCAAGCTGCGGAAGAGGGTGTAGGGGAGGGGGCTGTGCCCCACGGTTCCCCCACGCCTGGGCTGGGTGTAGGGAAGGAGACATTAAATATTTGTCTGGTTTTTACATCCCAATTCTGCCTGTGCTGCAAGCCTGGGGTAATTTTTCCCCCTCGCGCCACCCCCAAGCACAGCGCTCAGCCAGGCAGGGGCTGTGGGGCCACAGCTGAGTTGTATTGTGACAGGAGACACCTTCAGAGGTACTGACGCCCTGAGCACGAGCAGCAGCCCCCCTTCCTCTGCAGCAGCTGGGTCCCACACTGCAGCACAGCGCTGTCTTGGCTGTGCCACGCCATCCATGTCACCTCTTGTCTGGAGTTCCCAGACTTGTCGGGGGTGCAGCTCCAGGGTGGGTCCTGGGGCACCATGCTGGCTGTGGCAGCCTCTCCTGCCCCAGGAGTGTGTGGGGAATTGTCTCCGCGGGTTACTCCTGGGTCAGAGGCACCCTGGCACCCCTGGGGTGCAGTGGGTGGGTGCTGGTGGCTGCAGGCAAACATGGTGGGCACAGCCGAAGCTCCTTGGGGCACAGATCGGCACAGATGGCAGCCAGGTCCTGCATACAGAGCAGCACCTGCACAGAGGGAAGCCTGATGCTACAGCTGTCCTGAAGCACGAATGTCCCCGTGCATCCCCCGCCCCCTCGATCCCAGGGAGAGGGCTGTGCTGACCGTGTCCAGCTGGGCCTCAGTGTCCTCTAGGGCCACATCTGTGGGGAGCTTGAGCCGCGTGGTAGCGAGGTGGAAGAGGTTCAGCACTGCCAGCTTGACCTGCCCCAGCAGCAGGGTCTGCTGCATGGCTGTGCTCTGGACATGGGCCCAGCGAGACTCCTGAGGGGGACAGCAACAGAGAGCCCGAGCACCCAGCCACCCCCCACCCAGCCAGGCAGTGGGACCTGTGAGTCCTGTCTGTGTGACCCCCCCAAGTACAGCTGCTGGCACTTTCTGGGCAGGCTGGGACCCCCAGCTCAGCACAGGAGATGCTGCCCAGCTCTCCTCCGCATCTCCCCCCTGCAGCACACTTGGGGTCCGTAATGCCACTCCTCTCCCCAGGGGCCCTAGGACACCCCATGCTCCCCCTTACCTCCTGGAGCACGTCACGGCGGGCAGCCTCCAGCTGTGCCTGCAGCTGGGCCAGCTCAGCATTGGTGCGCAGGAGCTCGCTGCTGGCCTCCTCCTCGTACTGCCGGAGCTGTGCCCAGCTCTGGGCCAGCCGCTCCTGCCCAGCTTCTGCCTGCTGTGCCAGGGCTGCCCGTGCCCCCATCAGCGCCCCAAAATGGGCCAGCATGGCCGGGACATCCTGGAACTGGGCAGCGGGAGGAGGCTGAGAGGCTGTGGGGGTGCTGCCCTGGACAGAGGGCTTGGGGACATGGCACGGGGTCCCCACCACAGGGTAGGACCTGGACCTCACCTGCCCCGTCCTGGCCAGCACAGCCTGCAAGTAGCTGCCGAAGCAGTGGAGGCTCTGCAGGCGCTGGGCCAGGCGCTCCCTGCGCCGCAGCAGCCCCTCGAGCTCCCGGCGCATGTGGGCAGCCCTGGCACCCTGTCCCGCCACCCGTGCCTGCTCCCTGGCCGCCCGCTGCAGCATCCGCTCCTGCCTCGCTGCTGAGGCCTGCGACATGGGGATGGCGTCAGCAAGGCCCTGACAGCCAGCGCAAACCCAGCCCCTGCCCCAGCCCCAGCCCCTGCCCCGGCACCTTGCGGAAGGCGTTGAATTTGAAGATGACATCCTGGAGCTGCTCGTGCCGCTGACCCAGCTGCTGCCGGCGCCGCGCTAGCTGCTCCATCCTCTGCCCAAACTCCTGCAGGACTGCCAGGCACTGAGAGCATGGCCCCACGCAGAGCACCAGGGCAGGGATGGGTGCCAGCCCACGCATGGCTGGGGACGTGCCCGCTGGCTGCAGCCCCTGGGGAGGGGGTATGTGGAGGGGATGGCAGCTGCCCTTACCTCCCGCTGGCTCTGCAGCGCCCGCTCCACTTCCAGCGCCTCCTGTCTTTTCAGCAGCAAGCGCGAGGAGGGCACCAGTGTGGTGGCATTCCATGCTGGCACTGGCCTGCCATAGGTCTCATGGAGCTCACCATGCCCAGGAAGAGACAACCCCCCCACACACCCCACAGCATGACTGGGATCCCCAGGGACCCTGCCAGGGCTCCGTGATGGGTGCTGCCCACTCTCCTCTCACCCACCCACACTCCCGCCCCTCCCTCGCTCAGAGACCCCCAGCTGCCGTCCCAGGGGGAGGACGGAAGGATCCCACTTACTGCAGCTGCAGCTTGTTCCGGAAAGCTACGAGCAAATACTGCTCCAGGTCGAAAGCCATCTTGCCCGGCACCTTCTCCTCAGCAAGGGGCCAGCAGGCAGGAGTTGGGACACGGGGCAGGCGAGATGGCGGCTGCACAACACTGTTGCCAGGGGCAGCAGGAGGCTCCTGCAGCTCTCTGGGATTTTCCCAGCGCGGCTCAGAGCACTGCCGTAAAGCCGGGTGCCAGGTGCAGGGACTGCAGCTTGCAGAGCGGCCACTCTGGCAGCCCTCCAGCCACACTCCATCCTCCCACCCACATTCCAGCCCCTCAGAAACCTCCGCTCAGGCTCTGCGCCCCTTCAGACCACAACCGGACCCCAACCTCTGTCCCACCAGGTGCTCAGGTCCCCCATACACCCTACACTCTCTCCACACCTGGGAGTGTTCATCTTCCCCTTCACATGCCCTCAGGTCCCTTTGTTCCCCTGTGTGCCCTCGCGCTACCCCTTTACCCTCCACACGCTTATCCCTTGTGCACTCGCTTCTCCATCACCCTCCCTGCACTCTCTCCTACCACTCTCTGCTTTACGCAGCTTATTCCTGCTCTCCTCCAACCTGTCCCACCCCATCCTGCTCTGTCTGGCCAGTCCCATCATGTCAATCCCGTCCGGACACACTCACATCCCTCCCTGCTCCCCTCAGACTGCCCCGCTCCTCTCCGTTGCCCACGGTGTTTCCGTGCGGTCCCTCCATTCACCCCTGCAGAGCGCTCAGATTTAACTGGTCCCTCCATCCCCTCCTGCACGCCCTGGTTCCTCTGACACTCACCCTCCAGTTTCCTTCCCTGATCCTCCCTGGGCAGATCCTGCTCTCCTCATCTGTCTCCATACAAGTTCCCTCCCTGCTTTCCATCACAGCCAGGCACCCCCCTCAATACTGCGCCGCTACGACTTCAGTACAGAGCAACATTTCAGAATGACTTGGGAAAAAGTGTTGTAGTAAAAACAAGTCTCCCTGGAGTCAGCATCCCCCATGTCCTGTCCATGCTCCTGTTGTTTCTTCCATTATCCTGGGATCGCTGTGGCCCCACGGTGACTTTATTACTCTCTCCACAACCCCAGCACTGCTCATGGTGACCCAGCCGGAATCCCGTACTGGTACTGGAGTCCATCAGAAGCATCAAAATGGGTTACTGGGACCCGCTTCCCGAGCTCTGTCTGCTCCAGGTGCCACCTGGTTGGAAAGGACACCCGAGGCCAAGAGGAACATGACAAGATGAGAGGAGGAATGGAGAAACATGGCCAGGGAAGGACAGAGTGAAAGCTGCGGGAGTGGCGAGTGGAGGGAGGCGTGGGGACGCTCTGAGGGATCCAGCCCGCTGCAGGACACCAATGGCCCGCGCTCAGCCACACAGGGAGGGGGATGCGCTTCACGCTGGGAGTCCAGCTGGAGCTCTGTCCAAGGAGGGATGAACACTACGTGCCTTGCGTCTCTTCTCCCCTCTTTTCCTGCAGAGACACCCTGTCCTGCTGCTCGCCACCATCACCTACACAGGGCACAGCAGCAGCATCTCAGCAAGAGCGAACACGCCAGACAACAGGAATTCCTCCCTCCCCGGCAGCTGCTCCTGGCAGAGCCACAGCTTGGCAGGAGAGCCAGCAGCAGGGCTCACCTTCTGCAAGAGAGTTGAGGTAAGCGGCCTGGACGCTGTTCCCGTTGACCAGTGCCATTGCCTCATGCTCAGTGGAGCTGCTTGTGGTCTCCTCTTCCCCCTTCCTCTCATCGTCATCATCATCTGAGTCCACCAGCACCAAGATATCACCTGAGTCTGGATTCCTGCGAACCGCAGAGTGAGGTGGGGTGAAAGGCTGAGGAGAGCCTGTCCTGGCCCCACCCAGCCGTGACAGCCCCCTCCACCAAACCGACTGATCCCCAGGGACTTCAGTCCTGCACTAACCACGTTCAAAGAACAAGCGGGGTCAGTCCCTGCAGGCAGCACCACCAGCACCCCGCAGTGCTCCCCTTCATCCACCAAAGTCCCTGACCCCTTCATGCACCTCCCCACACGGAGCTGCGGGAGCCCCAAGCGAGTCACCCCCTCCTCCCTCACAGAAAGGAACAGGAGGCACTCGGAACATCTGCCCGGCCTCCTGGGACATCACCTCTGCCAGGAGGACAACTGGCGAGGCCACGCAGGACTGGGCTGAGGGAAATCAACACCCACCTGAAGGCAGCACCTGAATGGGAGAGAAAGGAGGGGGAAAGGCAGCATTAGAAACTGGCCCCAGAGCAGCTCCTCAGGCAGCACAGTGCTGGGTTTACCATACAAGTTTGCCTGCAGAAGGATGGGCTCTGGCAGCCCCACGTACAGGTGCGGATGCGAAGGTGACCTGCCCATGTATACAAGAAGAGCACCAGAAAGGTCTCAAGGAATGGGAGAAAGCCCATCACAGCACAACTCCCTGGAGAAGGGAAGGTGCCTGAAGCACTCAGCTGGGGAAGGGCCTTGGGTTTCCAACCCATCTGCCTCTGGGGCAGACAGGGCTCTCACCAGGAGCAGGATGAGGCCCAAGGGCTGGACTGATCCTCAGTGGCTGACTCCAGCACACCAGAAGGGACAAGCCCATTAAGGATAAAAGCTGGTCACCCCAGGAAGGAGTAACCCTTCTCTCCCTTGTCCAGCGGAGAGCTCCTACCTCTCAGGCACAGGAGGGGGTTGTAGTACAAGATGACCCCGGTGACAGTGAGAACAGCCAGCAGGGACAAGACCACCACTGCGCCCACGACCCCAACGATGTTCACCGGCTCTGCAGAGAGGAGACACAGGAGGCCAGCTTGTCATCAGGTCACAGATGGATGAGGACATCCCAGTGCAAGCAACAGAGCAGGTCCTGCTGCTGCCTCAGGTCCTGTTTCCCATCATGGCAACAGTCCCACCAGCACAAAGGCCAAGAGTTTCAGGCACTCAAGCTTCATTGATGTGGAAACCACCACAAGGCCCCTATTTTGTGCCCACATGCAAACCAACCCCTGCCCAGTGGGCCTTGAGCAGCCTGGGACTTGGAGGAGCTTCTCTGTGTCCACAGGAGGGACCACGGGTGCTCCTCTCTTGGGCCCATTTCACCAAGGCAATTGGGCCTTCTCACCCTGGGATGAAGGGAGCTGGTTCTGCATTTGCACTTGCACAAGAGCACAGAAAGCACCAACAGGCAGAGAGGGCTCTTAGTGGCAAATGGGGGGAGCCCCGTGGGGGCTTGCTGATGGCCCCCACAAACTGGGTCCCTGACTCCTCCTCGCTCCCTGCGGCAGCGACCCCAGGCAGCCCCACTCACGCTTCACTGTCAGGCAGACGAACAGCTCCCTCAGCCCCACGGGGTTCTGGGCCTTGCAGACATAACAGCCCCCATCGATGTCCTGGGAGCAGTTCTGGATGGTGAGCCGGGACACGTTGCCCTCCTGGGTGATGAAGTACCTCCCTCCAGGTTCCATCTCCACCTCAGGCTGGGCGATGCCCCGCAGCCAGGTGAGCCTCGCTGCTGGGGTGCTCTCGGTCACCCGGCACGTCAGGGTCACGTTGTCACCCACAAAGCAGGTCTTCGGGGGCTCCGACTCCAGTGAAGGCAGCTCTGAACAGCCCATGGGGGGAAAAGAGGTCAAGGAGGGAATGGAGGAGTTTAACACAACAAGTAATCAGCCAACTAAATGATTAATAATTATTAATAGAAGGAAGTCAGACAGGAGAGTGGGACTCGAGCACTGTGTGTTTGTGTTTGGCACTCGGTGCACAAGACTTCAGCAGCCTTCCAAGGAGTGATTTGAGCAACTTTTGTGTTGCTCAGTCCTCTTTTGGACACCTGCCTTCATATCCCTGGGAAGAACTGTCAGAGGGGAGCCAGCAGGGAGGAGAAAGGCCACCCAGGGATTTTCCTGGGGATCAGCACAGCTCTTGTGTAGCCCCAGCAGCCCTTTTAGGATAAACACAGCTCCAGTTTCCAAAAGCCACTTCAGTCAGATGCCCTTAGGTGCTTAAAGGGGGACGGGGGGTATGCACATCCCCTCTACTCTAAATCCAGCCTTGCCCAAATTAGTCTTAAGCTGAGCAAGGCACCAAAATCTTTCACGCAAGCACGTGTGCTTGCACAGGTGTAAAGCTTGCTGTGGGGAGATGTGCCAGCCCCTGAAGATGCACTCCAAACACAACTCACCTGCAACCATACCGTGAGGGACCTCAGCTGCAGGACTTCTGTGCCTCGTGCAGTCACCTCTGGAGAAGCCAAACCCTGCCATGCATCTCCCCCACAAGCCTGGCTTGCCTGACCACTGCCTTAGCATTCCGGAGGGCAGAGAATGTTGGGGTACCTGTCTGCCCCACCATTAGCAATTTATTAATTCATTAATAGTTAATAAGGAAGGCAAATCAACTCACTTATCTCTACAGTACACGCAGGCTCCTCCTGCTTGATGACATGGCTCCCAACACACTTGAACACCTTGCGGTGGGAGAGGTGGGAGCTGTTCAGTGTTTCAACGTGGGTGTCTGAGGAGCTCGTGGAGCTGATGACCCAGCTTGAGTTGTCCAGATCGTGCCCCTCTTCTCTCCAGTGCAGGGTGGGGTGGGGGTACCCCCCAGGCCAGCTGCAAAACAGCTGCAGCAGCATCCCCAAAGAGGAGGTCTCAGCCCAGCACTTTGGGGTGGAGTGTGGTGGATCTGTCAGAAGAACAGCACCCAGTTAGAAACATTTCCAAGTTGCAGCTCTCTGCACCTCAGGGCTGGAGCTCCCCTGAAAGTGTTTGGTTTTGCCATCGCTCCCCTTGAAAATGATGGTTTCCCTGCCCGTCTTGCTCCCCGACTTGTGTTCCACAGCACCAGGGGAGCACAAGTCTGAATAGCAGCCAAGAGGGACCAAGCAGGAGGCTGTCCTGCAACAGGCGTGACAGCGACCACAGACAGGCCTTGAGGGACCAATGCACAGGGAGGAAAAAACACCATCGCCACGACTTTACCCAAGGGAAACAAGAGAAGCCCCTAAAAATGCAACAGGAGCACGAGATCTCCATGCTGCCCCTGGCAGCTCCTCACTGTGCAGGCCCTGCGCCTCAGACACCAATTCACACTGCTTGAGGACAAGGCTCTGCCTGCCACTGGTACGGGCACCAGGCTTCCCAAGGGAGCACGGAAGGGTTGTTGCCAAGAGACAAGTAACCAGCACTGCAGAGCCACCAGCTCCAAGCTGGAGGACTTCCCCAGCAAGCCCAGCATGCTGCTGGAGGAAGAGGCTGTTCCTGGAGTACAGGAGTCCTGGAGCCCTGCAGACACTGGCAGGCAGGGTGAGGGCCACAGACACGTGCCACTGAAGCCGAGCCAGACGCACCCAGCTCCTTCCTGCACCCCGGTCACTGTGGCACGGGGCAGGCGGCACCCCTCAGCCCCGCACCACTGTGTGCCTGCACCGCGGCACCGGGGACAAACTCTGGCCAAGAATGTGGGCAGGGCAAGTCCCTGCTGGCCTGACGCCAGGGCCGGCTGTGCGGTCACCCCTGCGGCAGTGTGTGTGTTACTTAAATACAGCAACAGCTACATGATGGCAGGAGCAGGTCAGAAGCAAACAAACCCAGGGGCAACCCATCCCTTTGGACAGAGTAGAGCTCTGGGTCCAGGCAGACGTCCTCCATCCCATGGTTTCACACACATGGATACACACGTGTGTTCGTTTAACAGCCACAGGGATCCTGGACTCTGATCTGGGCAGAATTAACACCCTGTGCCTGGCTTGCCTAACCCAGTGCTGAACAAGGTCCCACCAGGAGATCGGACGCTGCTGAAGCAAGCCCCACACAGGAGTCGGCAGAAGGATGCCCTGTGTTCATTCCCAGAGCACTCAGGTGTCTTTAAACTGACAGGAGTTGAAAAGAACCCTGAGACATCACACCAAAACACCGTGCGAGCTACAAGGAGATCCCTTTCTAGGGCTTGGCTTTCCGGAAACTACACACGTGTGATCTTTGAAACCAGCCCTGGCAAGAAAAGGTCTCTGCAACACTTCCTCTGTCCCAGCTCCAGGGAAGGTCTCATAACCACTCCTGAATTCTGGATTGATAAGAGCAACCCGTCAGCCTGAATCACCAGAAACCACCCTGCGCCGAGAGGCGGGTACAGTCCTTCCAGGACAACCGGCTGGAGAGCTGCGCTTCTTGTGCTGGTTCCGGGAGCCTCCTCACGAAGCCACCAGCGTTACCTCCTGAACTCCCAGGCTCTCCCAGTACAACTCTACTGTCTAAATGCTAATCTGTTCCCAAAACCTTAACAAACCAAAAGCCTTTAACAATACTCAAACATCCCTCACAGAACACCAGAAAGAAAGGACCTTGTGCCCACAGAAGAGCCACCAGCAGCTTCTATCAACCTGCACACAAACGCACCAAGAAATCCTGCTCTGGAAGGCAGCTGGACTCGATGATCTCTTGAGGTCCCTCCCAACCCCTATGATCCTGTGACTCCATGATCCCTAGAGGTGTGCAACTACACCTTCCCTTCACACCATCCTATCCAGAACCCAGCAGGTCAAGCCCTGGCTGTGCCTCTGTCATGCTGCTGGAATGTTTCCTCAACTGTGTGTGGGTTTTTTCAATGTAGTTTTAAGCAAAAAAAGGTCAATTTTAGGTACAACCCATGAGATGGGTTGAAGACTGACAACTGGTAACTCCCATACAAAGCCTACAGATCCAGGGTGACTCTTCCACAGCGGTGCCAGGTCTGTCCCTGAGGGTCCCTCCAGTACAGGCTAAGATGCTCCAGTAACGCTGGATAGGAAAATCAGGGCCTGTGACTGTAGTCTTGAGGTTGAGAAGCTTCAACTTCTGGCCTCTGCTGATGCTGCTTCTGTTCCACCAGAAAAACCTCTCTCATTATCCCATATCACCTTTGCAACCTCTGGAAATTAACTGGCACATTAATCCCATGCTAATAAGCAAAGTTCAGAGTGTGGTACCAACACCTGCCATGCCACAGATACTGATTGCACCAATGCTCCAGATTTAGGGATCCCCCTCCCAAGCCCCACGCCTACATGTATGTTCTCTGAAGCAGGCTGGGGTTCGATTCCTTCACTCCAGCCCCCCATGACCCTGCAGGTTCCCTACCCCAGGAAGGGAATTTTCACCCACGTGAACGTACAGAGATTTAATCTGCACAAAACGGGTACAACTTTTACAACACACAGCCTTTGCCAAACACCCAGAAGGGAGGAACACCCTGAATGCAAACAAAAACCAGGTCTCACAGTGTTGGTGGAAAGACCAGTAAGAAAGGCAGGGGCCAAAAGAGCAGAGCGCCACTGAAATAGGAAACTGGCAGTGATCTTTCCCTTTTCTCAACCCTGTAACATGGGCTCAGCTGGCACAAAGAACAGCAAGACACAGCCTGAGGGGCTAGAGCCTATGGCACTTCCAATTTGGGTTGGTGAAGGGGCCGAGAGCACTACCAGCCACAGGATCTGCTAATCTGGAGGGGGCTCTTCCCACCGAAGAGTTGGGCCATCTGGGCAAGATAACAATCCCTGCACCAGCGGTGTGCAAAGTGATCAACTCTCCAGACTGATCTTCCAAGAGAATGAATGAATAAAGTAGGGATGGGAAAGAGTGCCAAAAGATCCAACAGGGAAAAGAAGGACTGAGAGAACATCCTGCGCTTGTAAGAGGCACGCTCCCAGTAGTCCCAGCAGTGAATTTGAGGAACCTGGTGTTTCCATCAGTCGTAAGTCTTTAAGACTCAGCACAGGCAACTTGTCAGCTGAGGACCCTCCATCCTCATCCAAAATGATGGCAAGAAGGAATGGCCCAGCACATGTATTTCAAACACCTATTTCCTCAAGGGAAAAAGGCCAATGAGCAGCAGTCCCCATCCTAAGATCTATGACAGTTCAAGTTGGCCAGATTCCGAGGCAAAGGGCCACCCTGGAACAGTTACAGGATATGAAAAGTCTGTCCAAAATCTTGTTTCTCATCATCACTGAAGAAGGAACTGAAGAGACATAGAGAGGAATTAACAGCTGGTGTGTTGTTCTCTGCCTCGCACACAACTGATCCTTGACAGCCCATTTAGACACACATCTTGGTGCCCGGGAGTGAACGTGTAACAGAGTGGTATCAGCCTGCTCATGGATTTTGCATGAGGAAGCCACCTTGCCCTTTTTTACACTAGTTTTCCATGAGTGTCAGATGAATGTGGGCACCTGTGAGACTCAGGGGAGGGAATTCAGACTCGGGACAGACTTACTGGCTACCAGGAGCCGGACCCTGTGCTCGTGGTCAGTCTTGTTCAAAACTTCTCTGCAAGTGTAGTTGCCTTCGTCCTGGACACGCAGCTCTGTGATGAGCAGAGAGCTGTTGTCAACCAGGGAGAAACGGACGTCTGGGGGGAAAGTGACCTTTGAGGAGAAGAGCGGGGGGAAAGAGTGTGGATCCCCTTGAAACCAGACCACCTCGGTTGCTTCTTTGGAGACATTTCGGCACAAAAGGAGGATGCTTCCTCCAGCTTCCCCAAAGACCACCTCCTCTGTTCCTGCAAAGCAGAAAGGACAGCGTTCAGGATCTCAGGAACCTGCAAAACCCCTTTCCGTCAGCAAACACCTGCACAGCTGATATACATCGACCCTCTGGGGTGTTGGCAGGGGAACTCTTGGCAAAGCATTTAGCAGCTTAACAACATTTATTGCAAACAAAACCCACCCCAGTACCGGCGGCCATTGAGGAAGACAACACCGCTGTTGATATCACCCCTTTGCTTTCCCTACTTTCCCCTTCCCCTGGCAGCCAGACCCTACAGCCAGCTCCAGGACCCGCAGGAGCAGCCTCCCCTTCTACCCGCGCCTGGCCTTGCTTTCCAAGGCAGTGTCGTGACTTCCAGCACACACATTACTTCGCTTAAAGAAAGGAAGCCAGCCGTAGGGCCCGCAGGGGAGCTCCCCGCAGGAGCAGGCGGGCTCCCACAGCCAGCCGCACGCAGTCGCCGCTCCCCTTCCCTCGGTCCCCTCTACCTGCGGCGTCCCGGCGCGGCACCAGCTCCCCAACGCAAAGGGCGAGTAAGAACCGGGCTGGCAGCGTCCCACCAGGGAGCCGCATCGTCCTGTGCCGGTACCACAGCCTCCCGCCTTAGGGAGGCGGTGCTGTCTGGCCTCCAACCTACTGGGCGGACAGGCTAACTCCGCCCGCCTAGCCCGCCCTGCCTCGCGCCCTGCCTTGCTCCCTGCCTCCCTCCCTGCCTTTGCTCGCTCGCCGGAGCCTGTGATGAGGGTCCTGTATCAGCCCCCGCTGACTGAGCCCCGCCATCTTGGGCGCCCGCCATATTGGACGCCCCCACACCACCGCCCCCGCCCGCCATGTTGGGGCACCCCCCCTCTGCTATCTCGGGCAGCCCCCTCAGAGCGGCCTGAAGCCAGTTGCTCTGCCCAAGTGAGACTGGCACTGGCCCGGGGTGTGGTCCAAGGATGGGGAATGGTGAGGAGGATGGTGTTTGCAGAGGGCTAAAACCAAGTGAAAGTAGTAAGCAAAACCCCCCGCCCAGAGGATCTTCTGTAATTTGCCCCCTTAGAGGCACCCCAAAAGCAGCAGGAGAAAGAGGAGCAGTGATAAATTGCTACAAATGGTGCCATAGTATTTTATTTGCCTTTGGTTATGGAAAAAATAAAATAGGCAGCAGTTTAAACCACACCTGCAGAAGAAAAAAGTGGAGCACAGACCAACGAAGGACTGGGGGGAGGCGACAGGTGGAAATAGTAAAGGATGAGCGGCTGGGCTCCCACGGAAACAGGCAGCAAGGAAAGATAGGGCTGTTACTGGTTTCATTAAAGGTCTCCTTTGGATTTGGCTGGGGTGAATGTAAGAAAATTGCAGCCAGCAAGCTTTTAAATTTCTGTATCAGATGCGTTAGGAGAAATTGTCACAGTAACAGGGTATTTTGTTGCTGACGCCAGGTGGAGCCGATGGCCCTGCCTCGTCCACCATTGCAGCCTCTCGGCTGGTTTGTTGTATGCAGAAACGTGTAGCTTGTGTCTCTGTGTGACCCCACAACAAGGGGGGATAAGGTACCCTCGTTACCTTATGCCAGTAATTTGTTGAGCCAGTAGTTGTGTGTGTAGCAATATTAATCATTACGGAATACCCTTGAGTGCCTTGTTAGTCTAAAGAACACACTAACAATTACACAAGACAGGTAACCTGTGGGACACCTTACTGCTGGGGGAAGGCACAAGGGGTCAGCTCTCCAGCGGCCATCGCACGCTGCGCTAGGCCGTGCATAGCGCTGCGAGGGCACGCTGGCCCCTAGGCCTCGGCACATAAATTACAAGCTGATTAACGGCAAGGCCCTTAAGCGGGAGCTACAGCGCGGCGCCGCCCGCTCTGGGCAAAGACCGTGGCGGCACCAGTGCCGCGGCCCCCGCCTGGGGGCGCCCTAACAGCAGTCGCAGGGGAAAGGCCAGCGGGCGCGTCGTCGCCAATGGGAGCGGAGCGTGTCGGCCCCGCCGCCAATAGGAGCGGGGGGCGGGCCGAGCGGGGCGGTGCTGGGCCGGCGCGGGCGCAGTGCGCGGAGCGGGCCGCAGGAGCAGCCATGCCGGTGGATTTGGGGCTGTGGAGCGGGCCGCTGAGCCTCACCGAGGTGGAGCAGAAGCCGGCGCACCCGCTGCGCGTCAAGTATGGCTCCGTGGAGATAGATGAGCTGGGCAAAGTGCTCACACCNAGCCCCCACCGGGCCCTCCGCGGGCGCGGGGGGCTGAGAGGGGTGCCCTGCTTCGCTGCCGACTCTCGTGCGAGGGAGGCGCGGCCAGGCCTGGCTCCGTGCCGCGGGAGCTGCCCCGGCGGCTCTCGCAGGCCGGCTGCGGGCGGGCGCGAACGGCCTTGAACAACTCGGGTGGGCTCTGCGTTGCAGGGCAGCTGGCTGGCCACGCTGCGTGGTGCAGGTCGGAGGGCTGGCTGTACAAATGCTCTCACCCCTCCAGGTCCAGCATCGCCCCACCAGCATCGAATGGGATGGCTGTGATCCCCAGAAGCTTTACACCCTGGTTCTCACAGACCCAGATGCTCCCAGTAGGAAGGACCCGAAGTTCAGGTAATGGGGGTGGACAAAATGGTGCATCCCTCTTGGTCTGAGCAGAGGTTTAGGAGGTGGTGAACGTGCTCTGCCTAAGATGCAGCAGTGAATTTGTGGCTTGGGATGGAAATGGTGCGTTTGCATTGCTCCTTGAAACAGGGACAGCCCTCACATCTGTCCTTGAAACAGGGACAGCATGGGGAGGAGCAGCTGCTTTTGCCAGGGGTGTTTGGAGGTCTCTTGTATCTTGGAGAAGCGCGTGTCTGATGCTTGCTCTAATTTGGCACGTGAGTTGGGATTAATCTGAACTAGCAGTGGAGTCTTAAATCTGGGACCAGCTCATCTGTCTTCAGGGAGGCTCAAAAGTATGTGGGATACCTCCTCTTAGAGGTCAGAAGCTCTGGGCTTCCCAGGGCTCTAGAGGGGGATTACAGAGCTGGTTTTGACAGGCTCCGCATCCTGAAGGAAGCAGTACCTGCTCTAGGACTGGTGCTCCATGGGTTTGGCGAACCAGGGACAGTGGCTTGTAGCTTCAGCTAGCCTACGCTGAGAGCCTTATGGAAAAGCAGCAGCCCTGAACAATGAAGGGTCTTAACTCGGGCTGTGATGCTGTCTGATGGGTTTTTGCCTTGTTCTTTCATTGAATCACAGGGAATGGCATCACTTCCTGGTGACCAACATGAAAGGCAACGATGTGGGGAGTGGGACTGTGCTGTCGGATTACGTTGGCTCTGGACCTCCCAAGGGAACAGGTTGGTTCCTGCTGCAGCGGTTCCCGTGCTCTGAGCACAGGGATGCTGTGGAATGGGCTGTGGCACGTAGGGGCGGGTGGGAGGCCTGCAGTGGGCTGCCTGCTTGGCCTGTGCTGGGCAAATAGTGTGCTGTGCTGTGGAAGCAGCCCACACAGGGCTGCCTGTGGCTGCTTGTGGCCACAGCCAGCACAGACACATGTTGCCGCTTTCCCTGTGTCGTGACAGGCGTGTGCTTGGTAGGCAGCACTGCCTGCTGTGGGCAAGGAGATCTAGCACATCTTCTCTAAGCCGCCTTAGCTCCGCGGTGCTCAGCCTTCTGATCCTGGAGAGCGCGGGGGCCTCTGCTTCCCTGTGTTCCTGGGGTGATGTCAGAGCAAGCCTGACACCAGGAGTTCCAGGGACTGGCACTGGTAACGCTCTCCCCGCAGGGCTGCACCGCTACGTGTGGCTGGTGTACGAGCAGCCGAAGCAGCTGACCTGCAACGAGCCCGTCCTCTCCAACCGCTCTGGTGACAAGCGAGGCAAGTTCAAGGTGGCGTCTTTCCGCAGCAAGTACGAGCTGGGGGTGCCGGTGGCTGGCACTTGCTACCAGGCAGAGTGGGATGACTACGTGCCGAAGCTCTACGAGCAGCTGTCGGGGAAGTAGGATGAGCAGCCCCGCATCAGCGCTGTGCAGCACCCCCTGCATCCCTGGGTGGTCAGAGCACGTCACTCTGGTTTAGTTTGGTTAGTGAGTTGAACCCTCCTGCACTGGAACCGTGTCCCTGTCCTGATCCTGCTTCTGTGTTGGTGTGCTTTGGTGGGGCCCTGCAGGTGATTCTGAGCTAGTGAGCTGCAGAGGTGTCAGCCAAGGGCCCCCAACTGACCTGCGTAAGGGAAACCAAAGCCTCTGCTGGGCAGTGGTGTCACAGTGTCTTTGCTGTAGTGTGTTGCAGCATGTGGGTACAGAACCACTGTGTTGGCTGCAGAGTCTCCCCTTTCAGGAGGGGAGGGCAGTCTAAGGGAAACTCCCACTTAAATTTTATTTTTACCTTCAAGTGTTGGGCCAGTGCCTCTGCTTTGCGGAGGTGAGCAGCCAAGGGAGAGAGCTGCGGGGAGGTGACATGACCTCCTGTTTTCTGTGACTGCTCAGAGCCAAGAAACCCCTTAATTTCCTCCCAGTCCCGGTGTGACCCGCTGTTAATGTGCCGTTTGCTCACAGCGCCATTAAAAACTTGCTGATATGGATGGTGTGGTTGTCTTCTTGGGGGATGGGGGGTTGCTTACAGGAGGGGCTTGGTGTTGGTGTGTTCCTCTCCCCCTCCTGGTGTAAGGAGGCTGCACCCTCTGACAGGAGATCCCTGTCCTGGCAGCAGTGCCTGATGCAAGCGGTGCCCCTGGAGTGTCAGTCCAGCTGTGGATGTGTGTGTCATCCCCAGACTCACCCCCCTCAGGGCAGCTGCCAGAGCGGCTCTCAGCACCCCCAGCAGCACCCCAGCTTTCCTGGTGCTGCCCAGCTGCACTTGGGCCTGGGCTGTTCCTAATCCCTGTGCCCATGTGGGCAGAAAGTGAACCTGGGCTCTGTGTGACAGCGTGAGGAGGTCACAAGCCCCCGAAGGTGGCAGCTCTGTGGGGAGTGGAAGCCCCCGCCCCACCCCCCCGCCCCGTGACACACTCCCCTTCACAAAGTGCTGTCCCCACAAGGTACAGGGCAGGCCTTGCAACACTTCACCCCGAAGTTTCCGACCCCACCCTGACCAGTAAAGCAGCACCAATGGGGTTTTAGGAAGACAGCTGCTCTCCAGGAGATGGACAGCGACCAAGGGGGCAGAGGTGGGTACTGCCCTGGCACATGGCCCCAACCCAAAGGAGCGGCTGGGGGACGTGTCACCCCCTGCTTTGCCCGCAATGAGACAGCCAGGCGGTGTGATGAACACTTTTATTTACAAATATAATTAAAAGCTCTGACAGTTATTCATGCTCTTCTCGGAACCTGAAAAATNGTTGGACCGTGAAAATTTTTTTTTTTTGTTTTTGGGTTTTTTTTTTTTTTTTTTTTTTGAGGTTTTTTTTTTTTTTTTAAAGTGCATGCAAAAGAAGTAAAGCCTTTTTTTTTCATCTTTTTATTGTAAGAAAATACACGGTTTGAAAGTGTGAATAATGCAATATTAATGACCAAGATCATGGGGTCAGGGGTGGACTTGGGGGTGGAAAAAAAAGAAAGAGAGAAGAAAAAAAAAAAAAAGAAAAAACCAAACCCCACCAAAAAAAAAAAACCAAAACTAAAAAGGGCNCAAAAATAAAAAACCAAAACTGAAAAGGGCTGGGATGATCTGAGGGACAGTGTGGGGCTCCAGGCACTGACCCGGAGAGTGGGCCAGGAGCATGAGGGAAGGGGAGGGGGGGGCAGGGGAGGAAGTAAAAAAATTTCTGATCAGAGAAACAGTTAAAATACAATATGAAAATAAGTAAAAGCTCTCCTTAAATTCCTTCTATACACAAAATACACGATTTGACGAAGCCCAATTTGTGCTACTGGGATCCCGTGGGCTCATTTAAGTGTATTCACATTCTCTGCGACAGCAGAAAATGATTATGATACAATCAAGAATATGCCGAGGGNTTTTTCAATCTTTAATAAAATTTTTTAATTATTTAATTATTCCTGATGAATAAATACCAAAAAAATAAAAATAAAATAAAATTATGCAGCAGCTAGTTAAGGTAAGGCTGCGGATTTAGTCTCTCTCCCCCTGGGTTCGTTTTATCTTTTGATTATTACTCTTTCGTTAGTTGGTTTTTTTTTTTTGCTTGTACTTTCACTGGTTGGTGGTAAATGAGTGATTGCTCAAAAGCAACATACATCCACTTTTGTTTTTTTTTTTTTCTCCATTAAAATTGTCTCCAAAGTTTTCACTGAAACATTTTTAATCATTGCACAGAGACATCGATACTGTGACGTACTATGGAAAAGACCGCCAGGAGCCGTCCTGCACCGGGACCGGCACGGGGGAAAGGGGCCCCTGATGGAGTAAGAATATACAGGCACTAGTCCGACACGATGTCAGTAAGAGACAGAAAGAGAGAGAGCACGCCCGTTCACATGGGGAATGTTGGTTTTGCAAGTTTTAGGATTATTTTGTTTGCTTTTTTGTTGGTTTTTTTTTTTAAATGGCGAAGAAATTTAATCTCATCTATAGTCCTCCTTGGGATATTCTAATGTGACCAAATTCCCAAAGCCCATTCGCAAGCTCTCCACGTCAAATGTCTCGATCTCTCGCTCCTGCCTTTCCAAAAGAAACTTGATCCTCTCGCTGCGTTCCTTCTGGAGGGCGGCGAGCTCCTCTTCAATCTGGAAGAAGCAGAGTCAGCAGCCCCGTGGCACCGCTCCACCAGCCCCGGTGCCCACCCCGTGTCTGAGGCGTAACCCTGCGCCCCCCTCCCAGCACGTACCTTCTGCTCGAGATGCGCCCTGCGCAGTGACACCCGTTGCTCCAGCTTCTGGAGTTCTCTTTCATGCTGTGCTTCTGTCTGCATCTTAATTTTGCTCTGGTAGGCATTGAGCAGTTCCATCTCCTGCTGGAGTTGCAGTCTCAGGGCTTGGCATTCTGCTTCTTGGGCCTCATCCAGCCGGAGCTGCAAGAGCATCGGGACAAACAACAGTCACACCTCTGCCAGTAACTTCTCTCCTCCTCCTCCAAGCCAGGGAGTCTCCGGTGTTTGCAGCAGAACGGGAAAGCAGGAAGGGCATCCAAGTGCTGCTTCATGGCTCACACGGAGGCAGAAGCTTCAGAGAGGATCCATGCACCGCACCACAGTGGGCAGCCCAACCGTACCCCACTGGCACACACCCTGGGGAGGGAGTCCCTGCCCAGGGAGGTGCCACATGCTGCACCTACCGCTTGCGAGGCCATCATCTCATTGATGCTCTGCTCATACTGCTCTGCCAGGATGGCAAGCTTCCTCGTCTGCTCATCCTTCAGACTCTTCAAAATTGTCTTGTGCTCACTCTTTGGAGTTACTTCCAGCTGGTGATTCTTCAGTGCTTTGTACTGCTTCGTTTGCACTTTGCATGTGTCCTGGAACTGCTTTTTGATCTGCATTTCCATAGCCTGCCAAGGGAGGAATGGCATGAAGAGTAAGAAGAACTCTGGGAGAGGTTATAAAAGACAGCCAGTGGGTGGGCTGGTGGGACCACTGCAGTTCCCCTGTGCTCTGCGCCATCTCCGGCCCCGGAGATCCAACACCAGCTCAGGCCCTGCTTCAGTGCTGACCTCGGGCCTGGAGCCCAGCCCAGGGCATCTCCCCCTCCCACCCTGCATCCTGCTGACAAGCCCAGCCCATCACCCTGCCACCTGCCTCCCAAAAAGCATTTCCTTTTGAAGCCTCCTCCACAAGCTGCCTCAGCTCCGGAGGCTGTGGATCTGAGAACCAGTGAGGGTGTGATGCAGTAAGAGCCACGTGCCTTTTTGGATGCTCAGAGGAGGATGGGAAATCTCCCACGGCATCTCATGGGTTTCTAATCAACCTGCAGCTGAACCGGGGCAGAGTGCAGCGCTCAGCACACCCGTGTTCTCTCCCTCTGGTGACTTGGGAAGTGAGGCACCATCGCCCAAGCCCCTTTCCATGTCAGGGTTTATAGGCTGACACCAGCCAGGACCTGCACAAAGCATGGCTCAGCAGAACCCAGCTCTGTAAGACTTTGCCAAGGCCTAGCCTAGTTTTACTCGGCAGCCTCAATTAGCACAGCACTTCAACCCCCTCAGTGAGCTCTTCGCTGTAATAACTTGTCTTATACCAGAGCAGCAGGTCTGCTACAGGGCAGAGGCAGCAAGCACAGGGACCAGCCTGCATGGCGGGACAGAGGCTGGAAGAGGAGGAAGGAAAGCTTCCTTCAGACAGAGGAAGGAAAGCTGCCAGCACCTTCAGGTTCTTTGGTTGCTGCCGGAGTTCCATGAAATGCTTCCTGTGCAGCTCCCGCTCTCGCCGCTTGTTGTATTCCAGCTGGTTCTCGAGCTCAGTCTGGTGCTGCAGCCGGATCAGGTCCATTCGCAGCTTCTGCAGCGTGTGCAGCTGCCTGTACTCCAGCTCACGCGTCGACTCGTCGTGCCGGATCAGCATGGCATGCTCCATTTCCTTCTGGGTCCGCTTCTTGTTTAACTCCTGCACAAGAGGACAGCAGAGCACAAGACAGAAGCTGAGGAGTGATCCTCTCTGCCCTGAGATGGGGTAGTCAAGTTCATGAGGCCGGGTGTTCCGGTCACTCCTCTAGGTGACATCAAGGACTTCCACGTGCCACAAAGAATCACAAACCCAGCAGCATGATGGGAATGCTAATAAAGTGGTCGCCTAGCATCGATCATCCACCCACCCACCCATCCATCCTGACCTGCTCCTTTGGCTCACCCAGGGAGTCTCCAGCAGGTGGCACTGGGACCACACACAAGCCCTCCGTGACTGCTGCACATCACAGACATCCCTGCTAAAGACATCCTGGGGTGCTCAGACCTGGGGGGGGCTGCTGAGCTGGGGTGACTGACAGCACCCGGGACTGTTACTTGTCTTGTTCAGATCACCCCGAGGCTTCTCCAGTATCACACTGGAACAGCCACGGCTGAGCTCCAGCACACCAGGTAAAGGAACTGCCACTGCGGACGGGTGGGTTTCGCCCCGGCACAGCAGATTCCTGAAACAGGGGTTCGGCTCAGGCCTCAAACGAGTCTGCACTGTGCACGTAAGAGCTGCTGTGCACGGTGCTCCACAGCCCAGGGAAACCTTCTCCAGGGGACAAACCCCGGGAGAGGACGACAGCGGATCCTCTCCCTGATCACCACCAGTATTTCTGTCTCAAGCTATCAGCAGCAACCTGTGGAGCTGAATAATCCAGCTCAGTCAAGCAGCAACTACAGCTGTACCCCTCGCTGATCTTTGGTGACCCTCACAGATGGTGTGCTGGTCCATCTCCGTTTCGGCTCTTTGTTTTACAAACCCATCGCTGTGCTTCATGCCAGCCAGGCAGGCACAGCGGGGCTGCCCTGCTCTACACACAGGTACGGTGCCCAGCACGGGGAGGGCTCAGTGTTGGCTCAGCCTAATGAGTTTCTGCAGCAGAAGCAAAAAATATAATCTAATTATTCTGAGTTGTTGCTTGTGTGTTGTAATCCTGTTGTAATCCAACATCCGCACCTGCAGACAGGCGCTTCAGCCCCTGTGGCTGCAGTAGCTGCAACAGGTTTAAACTGGGAGGATGGGGAGGGGAACAGGGCCAGAACTTGTCCCTGTAGACTTGGCCTAAGGATATGGCGCACGTTTATGTTTAAGCAAAAACTTGCACCTTGACAGCCGAACCAACAACTGGATCTGGTGGCAATCGATGGTGCAGAGGATACCGCATCACGCAGAGGCAGGCGGCACACTCAGCCGGCACGGCAGCGAGCTGGGGCGCCTGTGCCTTCCTCTCGGGACAGGCAGCCAGCCTCCCTCACACCCCATCCACACCCAGTGACAGGCAGGGTCACTCCACTCCCCATGAACATGGGAAGAATCTCTGTGGTTACTTAAAACGCCAAGAAAACCCATTCCTGAAGCGTTCCTTCCTTCAGCTGTCTGATCCCACCAATCTGAACTAACTCATAGGAACGTTTCCAGGCAATAAACATTCAGATCATTCTGCAAATTAGGGGTGTCTCAAGAGCTTGACCACAGGAGCTCAGTCTTTCTCCTGGTTCAACTACCATGCTGGGTACCCAAATTCCGTTCCCATCCCTGCCACAGAGCTTAGGTGCTGCCACAGGGGTGCCCAAATCTGGGTTTCAGAGTCATTTGTTTTCAGGGCGCTCGAGCTGAGCCGCCTGGGTGTGATGTGCAGAGCAGCTGGGCAGCCCCAGGCACATCAGGAGTCAAGGGCAGCAAAGCTCCCAACAGGTAAAGCACAGGGCAATGTTGGGGGTGACAGAAAATGTGATGGCAGCAGACTAAGTACAGGAGTATTCCAAGTTTGACCGCTCACTACACCGCCTGTACCAAAACACTTTCTCATCTGACAGGCTTTATCCAAACACAACACCCAAGAAGCATTCAGGTTCTATAGTGGCAACCACAGACAGATCTGTATGTGCAAACTCTTCCTCCAGAGTGGTGTTTGCCTATGGACAGCCAGTAAGGCAAGGGTTAGTAACTAATGAGGAACAGCAAGACACAGACTGGCATCTCACTAACAACCTATGACCCTTTCTCTGCACTGACCTGAGCAGAGCCCAGTGGAAAAGCCACATCAGGATATTCAAAGAGAAGCGGGATGCAGACACTCAGCTGTATTTTTGGCTTTTCTTACAGCTGTAGCATTTCACTCTGCACCTTAATATTGCTCTTTTAAGGTCCTTACTGGTTTGTTACACATATTTTTCTTTACCCAGTGAGTAGAACTCCTTGCATGATGCTTTCGGCCACCTCACATCTCTCTCATGGGCAGTCCTGGCACTCACCGAGGCACAAGCTGCCCTAGCAGTCCAGTGGGATCCCCCAAAATTGAATGCCCAGGAACTCAGAAGCAGCATCTGACCCAGAGTGGGTGCCCCACATAATGTGTCTGTCTGCAAATCAGCTCAGCCACCCCTCCCGAGTTAACAAAAGCTGCCACCTTTGTGTGGAAAACTATTTCCCAACACAGGTTTCCTACACCTTTCCTCAGCTCCTTTTAGCAGTGGGAAGCAGGAAGCCCACACGTTGGCCAGCGAGCTGTCTGACAGACATGAAGCTAAAGCAGTTAAAGAAATGCTTGGGAACAGAAGTGAAGAGTGCCATACTTCCCGAATGTTCTGCTGCTCCATCTCGTGCCTCTTGATCATCGTTTTTCTCTTGAAGGAACGGCAGTTTTTGTCATAGTAGAGTCTCTGCTGGCTGAGAAGATGGGCCTCCTCTTCAGCCTGCGTGTGCTGCAGGTTCTCTTTATGTTTGGATATCCTTTCTTGCTTCTCTTTCTTCGGCGTGCTGTGGTCCTCATTCATTTCCTGCATGGATACAGGGTGAAAACAAGGCTTCCCTTAGGATCGCAGTGACAGGGGACTTTGTGTCACTGGCTACCCCTCTGCCACTCAGTTCATGAAAGGACACCAAAATCCCAACTACAGGACTAGACCTGGCACCTGGCCATGCCCAGCCCTACATCCATGGAGCTGTATCACCCATGGATGGGCCACGCCCATCCTCCCATCCATGGAGCTGTATTTGGGCAACCTGGTCTAGTGGAGGGTGTCCCAGCCCATGGCAGGGACATGGAGCTAGATGACCTTCAAAAATCCCTTCCAGCCCAAATTATTCTATGATTCTATGAAAAACTGGCCAGGAAACACAAACACCTCAGGGGCTAAAACCAGCCAGGGTGAAAAGAAACTGCACACACCACTGCGGGGGAAGCTCTGGCTGTTCAGGAAAGAGACCAGCTCAGACCCCACAGGCTCCTTCTCCAGCTCATGTTTTACAGCAGAGTCCAGCTTGGGCTTAAGTTTTATTTGAACAGGAGTCAGGTTTGACGCTGTCGAATCAGACAGCTCACAGGGCTCCTCACTATTCATTCTCTCACCTCACTTCAGAGCAAATCACTTTGTGATGTGATGGGGATACTGTTAAGTAACACAATGTGGGATAGATAAGCTATATATTAATTCTGCTAATTAAATATAAGCAATCACAGGGCTTTTAGTCAAGTGACAGCTACACAGCTGCTCTGACTTACAGCTTTAGCAGAAAACCCAAACAGATGAGGAAGAATAAGAACTCTGATGTCCCATTTTCCCTCATCACCTTTAGTTTCAAAGATTCTGCTCTACAGCAGATTGTGAAGGCACCTCTAGCACCCTTAGAGATTATTCTAGAAATGCTGCCAGATGCTCCTAGTTCCTAAGAATCTAAAGCTGCTTCCAAGTGTGACAGCATCCCTTAAACCCCTGGGCTGGCCCAGGTTTATCAAAAGGAGAGCCTAGTTCATGCCCATTCCACACCACTTCAGCCCTGAAGATGATGGTTTCTTGCCTCTTTAATCTTTTCCTTGCAAAGCTTGTATTGTTTCTTCTGACTTTCTAAAAAGGTCGCCAGGTCTTTCTTTTGCTGAGCCAAAATCTGTTGCTGGAATTTCTTTTCATCTGCTGCAGCTGCCTTTGCCTGCAAGGCACAGAGGAGAGAAAACCCACAAAACAAAGGGTGAGGGAGCAGGTACCAAATCCAGCACTAATCAGCCTTCTGCTGTGTGGGGCTGTCGTTCTCCCATCACCGTGTCAGACCAAACCATGAGTATTCAGCTACATGAAAGCCACCTGCATAAAAAACCCAACCCACCATGCCCACACACGTTTAGGAGTTTCCTCATGCTTCTCCTCCACCAAAACCACCCCAGAGAGTAACACCTCAGTAGTTTACTTAGGTGACCATGGTGAGGTTTGAACAGACTAATAGCGGTGGCATCACAGCCTCGGGGCTGAGGCTGAAGCCCCCTCCAAGGTCTCCACAGAGTTCGCCTGTGCCCACCAGCCAGCTGTCAGTAGCTGCAGTGCTGGTCCATGCCAGGGGAGTGCCCATCAAGCAGAGGGCTGACTTGTAGCCATGAAGCTCTTTCACCAAAAGGGACAGGGCAGCCCCAGACAGTAACCACGCAGCGTGCTGAACACTGTGGGGTGTAAGCACAGCTCCACAGCCTCCTCCTAGAGATCTGGCACGCGCCTCTACCCCCCCAACATCTTGTAGGGACCCCTAAGTCTCTACTCACCTCCTTCTCCATCACAGCCACTTGCTTCTTGGCCAGCTTCTCCAGCTCAATGGACGAGTTGTTGGCATGCGTCTCCACCTCCTTCTGCAGCTTGAGGCGGTGCTCGTCCATCTCGGCCTTCAACTTGTTTTCCAGGGCGATCAGCTGCTTCTGGTGCTGGCGCCGCATCCGCTTATATCCTGACATCTGTTCCCGCAACTCGTTCTCCTGCTCATGCTCATGGATCTGTCTTGTAACCTGGCGTCAGGAAGAGGGAAGAAGTGCTACGTGGCCTTCTTCAGACAGCCTGTCCCCGTGTTAGCTGCTTACCTGCCAGCCAGACCCTGCCTCCCTTTCAGGGAAGGCTGTTCCAGGTTTCCTTGAGTGCTGGTACTTAATGCCACAAACCAGGCCATAATATTTCTCTCCCCTGATCCTCCCCCCAGTGACAATTTTATGTGTGTTTTCAGTGACACAGCAGAAAAACGTCACGTTATGAGTAAAGGAAAGAGCAGGTTACTTCTGGAAACAACGGCAGCTGCTGGTCCATGTTCTGCAGACACAGGACTTGACTGTGAGGGTGACATGGGCTTACAAGACAGCATCCATTTTAAGAAACCCAAACACCCCAATCCACCCATCCTGTGGAGCTCCCTTCCTCCCCAGGTCACCGTGGTTCCAGCTCAGTCCCTCAATACCTATTTTCTGCCACAAGTGGTCTCCTCCAAAATTTCTTCTTAAGAAGAAGAGGATGGTGGACTGAGCTCATTCCCTACCGGAACTGAAAGTTTTCCAACAAGGGAACGCTGTTCTGGAACTGTGTGCTCTTAACAAGATCCATCAGATGGTCTAAGCAGATTTTAAACCCTACTCAGCTGAAACAAACTCACAAGTTCCACATTCATTTCCATGCCTAAGTGCATCCGTGTGAAAGGAGGAAAAAACCTCCAGTAAGGTGTGCCAAGAATTTGCAGAAGAAAAAGCAAATGGTAACACTTCCATTCCTAGAGCAAGAAGTGCCCCAGACTGAAATTTTTATTTTAGAGAGTCACAGAAATTCACAAAGGAACATCTGCTGGTATTTTATGATAGACCTGGGAGCCAGAAGCCAGAGCCCTTCAAACACGTGCAGAGGCTGCAGTCCCTCAGCCTGTGCAGTTCTCTCCCTCTCGCGCTGAAGTACGAAGCAAAGAGCTCGGCCCTTTCAAGGTGACCATCAAAGCTTTGTTGATGCCAACAGTCTGCATCAAACCAGGAGTCCAACCAACAGTCTGCAAGCGCCCAGCCTTCCTGATGAATCTCCCTGCAGCCATCCAGAGAAAGAACTGGCACATACTCCAGCACTGCTGTCACCCCAAGGCTGTTTTTTTGGGAGATCTTCAAAGTCAGCTCAGATGTAGGATGGGATGCACCTACAGACCTGAGAAGGTTCAAGTCCAACAGAAGAGCAGCAGCTGCCTCACCAAGCAGCGAACCAAGCCTGCTTGCTGTCTGCCCTGTGCTTCAGCTGATAGGAACAGAGATCAAAAGAGGAGCTCCAAAAGCAACATGGAAGTTTCACTCCACAACCGATGCGTCACCCAAGGCAGACAGCACACTGCCACCTGCCTCAGCTCGGGTGCCTCCCAGTGCTTGGGAGGGGTGCGAAGAGGAGGTGAGGGGGAGCCTTGCCCAGCCTTCACCTTGAAAGAGATTGATATAGTAAATAGTCACCAACTAAGAAATTTATAGACAGACTCCCAGAACAGAATCAAAACATGAAAGGATGGGGCTACCAGCCAGCCTCTGTTTTCCCCACGTCCCTTCCAAAGGCAACTCCAGAGAGAAAACCAAACCTCTGAGTGCAAAGACAACAGAGAACTCGTCTGACTACAGTGATGATGGTGGGTTCACCACATCAGTGAAGACAAACATCAGTGCTGAGGTAAGTGATGATGTGTCTGTCACTTCTTCCTTGTACAAGAAATCCTGGGATGTTATTTTGGAGTTGATGGGATTAAATGTAAACGTAGACCTCAGCAACTGGTGTGACACAGCAGCCTTCAAATGCTTGAGGCTGGTAATGAAACAGACCCAAGCTGGACAGGAGGAACTTGTGAGACTGTAGGAACAACTTCAGAAAGGCGAGCACAGCATTAGTCCTGTGCCCTGGGAGAGCTCAGAAAGCTGCTGGGGTTTTTAGGGCCTAGCCATGGCAGGCAGAAGCTGGTAAGCTTGAACGAACTTGCACTTTTCAGACAAGTTCAACAAGACTAAAATCTCCAACAGAAGCTTCCAGGTAATGAGAGTGTCTCTGAGAAGTCACCCAAGTGAATTATAACGAGACAGATGTCAGGTAAGACAGGCAAACCCCCAACATTTCAACACAGGGCATTTCCTATGTTAAATGACATGGGACTTGCAGAGAACAGACTTGGTCAGGGCAGAGGCACGGAGGGGTGGCAGCCACCAGGCAGCAATACAGCAGCTCCCTGGGAGTGCTAGTTTTGAGGCCCAGCCTTTCTGGGAGCAGTGGGACGCCCGGCACGGCACACTCCGTTCCAAGAAGTTGGCAGAACAAAGCCAACAGCAGAAGCATAAGGAAAAAAAGTGGATCTTTTTGCCACTCCCCTCTTTGGTCTTCTCTCTAATGAGATTTAGAAGGTGAGCTTGGTTTATTTACAACTAAAATCATTGACATTTTATTATTTTCATTTTGTTTCCCTGCTCTTGTGCACCCCATTCCCAGTTTCGCTCCACTTGTCCCTGTCAGGACAAGAATTTCGTCTCTGGAAGATTTCCCATTGGGTCTGGGATATTTTCCCCTAACAATGGGATGCAATTACTAATTAGAACACTCCCTGATAAAGCCTTTGAATCACAGCAGAAGAGGAGACATTAAGAAGTCGTAGGAAAACAAAAGCAGCATCTCATTCCCAAAGGCAGGAGAAAGGACAACAGCAGGCTTGGTGGACATATCCTAGGTTTAATGTCTGTGTGCTTGTGCCACAGACCTAATTTATCCCCATCATCTCTAATGGAGATCAACACGTCAAACTCTGGCTTTGAAGGGAGTTCTCCAAATGGGGATCTCACAGGCATGGGTGAAGTTGGAAGAAATGAACATCAGTTACTGAACACGACCAGTTCTGTACCAGAGAAGTTCTTCATACTGAGCATGTCAGCACACAGATTTTGGGTTCATAAAGGTGAAGCCCCTGGTGAATGAACAGTTTGAGTGGGCATTGCCAAAAGGAAGTTTGGGGAAGTTCCAGCAGTCACCGTTTCAGTGGTCTCAGACAAAGGGACCTGGACCTTTGCAAAGTGTCACATGAACATCACCTCACAGACTGTCATGGGGAAAATGACAACTGAATTGCTCATTGCAAAGTTTGTTCCCCATGTCAACCAGGAAATGTCAGGATCCTTTGAAACAGAGGAGGGAAGTTTCCTGAAGCTCGATCTGCAGCATGCAACAATCAATCAGGTCATCAGCAGAACCAAAAAAAGCCCTGTACAGAACTGAGCAGCCTTTATTAAGGTACAACGTTTTCCCAGTTTCTTCTCTCTCAGTATCTTCTGGCATGCACAGAGCTGAGAAGAGAGATGCCTTTCCCAACCCACTCCTACAGGCAACTTCACTTGCCATAAAATCCAAACTTTCTTTCACCTCTCCAAGATTTTTGCTTTCCATAAGGAAGTCAGGCTCACAACTTCTCCTCCAAACTGGCAGCTCTTCCAAGTTCCTTTTTCTACAGGGTTTAACCCAGCTAAGCAAACACACTCCCAAAGGATGGTTACCCTCACCTCTAAAGAAGCGAACGCAATACTCAGCTCCTCTCTGCTGGGTGAAGCAGAGTACTGACCAGCAGCCTCTCACAGCAAGAGGAGAACTTTGAGATGAGAAAGAGCAAGTTCAGGATTTTTAGAGCAAAAATCTATAAAGGCAGCAGCTGGATTGAATCCATCAGGAGAAACTCAACCAGCTGGAATAAAATGTCCTGGCTTCAGCAGAAGGTGGTGCAGGATAACAGCCTCAATCTAAACGTACCTGGGTTGGGAGTCCGGCTGCCCTGGTGTCGTTTGAATGGCCACATCCAGAGGAGCCTGCTCACACCTACCCAGGCAATCAGTCTGCAGGTCCTGGATGATGAGATCACCTAATTCTTTTGCTGGCATTTGGATTTTGAAGACAATAATGCCAAAGCCTTCCAGAGAGTCCACATAATCTGATCTTTTTATGAAGTTTTGGCTATTAGATCACTGCATTTGAAAACTGTAAAAGCAGCTACTGAGGAGATGCAAGAGGTGGTGAGGAGACAAGGGGTCAAGCATGGAAGACAACCAGAAATGCAGACTGGTGCCTCTCTGCATGTTTTTAAAATGCACCTTTCACTTGACAGTGTTAATCAGTGCAGTATGACCAATGTGCAGAACCTCTACCCTTCTGTGTGAACAGCTCCAAGGCTCAGCTTTCTACTTGTTACTTTTAATTTATGGCTCACTGATAGTCTGCAGAACAACCATCTCCATTTCAGACAGTAACTTTCACTGCAACAGCAGAACCCTGCAGCGTGTTTCCCACCGCTGTTGGGAGCGATGGGTCCTGCTGCTACAAGAACATCATCCACCAGAGAAAAAAGAAAAAGAAAAGCCAAGTGGAGGGATGTTGGTCTGCACAATTACCCAAGAGAAAGGTGGCCCATGAAAGAGTGACTATGAAAATTGTTGCTTGAGTTACAACCAAAGGTAAGCTCCTCCAGCTGTGTTAACCACACTGGCTCATTTTTTTGTTGGTTTTTTTTTTAGCCTGAGCAGTATCAAAGCACCAGTGAAGGACCAGAGAGGTGCATTCCCAGCCCGTGTCTCTGTGGACAGCCTGTTTCACTGTCTTATCTGCAAGTCAGTCCCATCTCCTCCCTGTTCCTGTGATGCATCTGCAGAGCAACAGGGCAGGGGAATTATGCTGAGAGTCACCAGGACACCTGGGGCTGCTGAATGTGGTTCTCCTGTGACCCCACTTGCTGAAACTCTTTGAGCTTGTTTTTGGAATGAGATCCAGCTTCTAAGTTGAGAGCACCTCTCAGAAACACCGGCCTTTCCTCTACCTGCAATATTCCCATCTCAGGGTGAGTAACAAGGGCTTGAGGGCCCAAGACCCTGGACTCCACCAGCAGAAGAGCTGTCCAACATCAGGCACAGCCCCAGCCGCCAGACTTGGTGCTTCTCCTCTGTACTGTTGCCCTCCTCTCACATTGGTTGTTAGTGTTCAGCAAATCCCACAAGCAGAAGTTTTAACACCCAAATCTCATCCCACATTATTGAATGTGGGGTCAGAACTCCCATTTTCTGTTTTTTTCCAATACAGCCACCCAACTCTCTCAGTGGTGCCCAGGAAGTGGCATACGGGACCATCAAGGCATGGTGGCTTGCTTGTTTTTTCACCCTGTGGGATCCTGAGCATCCATTCACTCAGGATGCTCCTGAAAGACTAAATTAACATGGAGGGATGCATAAAGTCTGAATTTCTGGTTTCACACGATACATTTCAGACATGTTTAGGTCATCCTTCCCATATCAGCTACATGTGTGACCTTGTCCTCCCCACAGGTACTTAAGCAGCAGCCCAGGGAGCAGGCAGGAGAGGAGTTTTCCCTTGGCCAGAAGAGCAGCAGTAATCAGCACCACTACCTGCTGACATCATCCAGCCACCCAGCAGTGACCGAATGCATGAGGATAACAAAGCATGCTGCCAGCCATGCCCACACTCCAAACCCAAGCACATATGCTGCCATTCCCCATGTTCTATGGAACAGGTTTCAGCTCTTTGGTTTTCTTGTTTGGTTCCCACCCCTCACCAGATTGCCATGTTAGGCCAGGAAGAGGTGGAGATGAAAGTGTTTGGAAAGACAGCCCACCACAAGACAAAGTGAAATGAAGTATTTCTGTTGTAACACAGGGAAACTTCTCCCCCAGCACACAGCACCTCAGGATTGAAGTACCACTAAGGCGGTGCTCTGGGGACTCCCCTCTATACTGGGAAGGGGATACGCGTGCATATGATGGGGACACCAAAGCTTTTGCCTAACACATACTACTGTGTCCTTTTCTAAAGATCCACTGGCTGGCAGCGAACTGGTGGGACTTGCTTCTCCTCCAGCAGAGATGTGCTGCTCCCAGCATGAACCTGGACACGCTGTGGATCAGAGCACGTGCCACAGAAAGCAAAAAAAAAGTTCTCCCAAAAGCCCAGTGCCTTCCCCACAGTACTAACCTCATCTTTAGCATCATTTGATTACTGAAACAGAGAGATTTAGCAAATCTGAGTGAGAAGGTAAGGTAGGCACACTCCCAGCCCCACGGGAGGCTGCCATGGGATTTAGGAGTGACCTTGGCACATTAGCCATCTTCCTCAGAGCTCAGAGGTTGGGAAGACCTCACAGACAGTGAGGTACCTTCAGACCAACATCTTTCACCAGCTTCTCAGGGGGCCTTGCCATGCAACACCTTCAAGCCACCCAAGCAGCACAGGGATGACATACCCAAGCGAGACAGGAGTTCCAGACTGCTGCTGAAGGCAGGACAGAAGGTGCAGCAGCTTTCCACAGGAAGTAAACCAATATGAATACATTCAACACACATATCTATCAATCAAATCATACATATCTTTGGAGTATGATAGTCAAGCCATTCATCCTTTCCTTCCTCCAGACAACCTAACTGGATCCTACTTTTATTTGCTCAGTGCATGCAAGAGTGTTGGCACTGTCCTGGCTGCACACACACACACACACACACAAAATTCCCAAGGCAGAGGGTCTCCAGGAGAGCAGGGGTACTGTCTGTGTCAGGTGTGCTGCACAAAGTCCTCTAACACACACATTTCTAGGTCACTCTGACTCGGGGTGGGGGGAGGAGGGAGGGAAGGGGGAGCAGGGGACACCGGCCTGGGGAGCACTCAGGCTATGGCTACCCAGAAGTACACCTGAAAAAGATGGAACTCAGATGATTCCCCCCGAAACATCAGCCCATGAAGCATTCGGCCACAAGTCTGAATGCCACAGCATCATCGCTTGAGATTTTAACAGCAGCAGCAGCAACAACCACACAGAACAATCTGGGCTGCTGGCACTGCTGCTGCTTTTCCCCTCAGCTCGCAGCCTCCAGCTGTGTTCACACACACGTCCTGCCCGTGGTGCTCATGTAGAAACGCAAAGCGATTCAGGGGGGATGGAGAAATGGTGGCACAGAAGGAAAAAACACCCCACCGTTCAGGCAGGGTGAAACAAGAAGGGGAGGGCTCGCTGGTGTAATTTCGGGGTTGGTCTAGGATGATGTCATAGCACTGAGCAAGTGCCATGGCCAAACAGTGGGTACTTTCTAATGCTCTCCTTCCTTCTGACCTCTAATACCACTGGGCTGAAACGTTGAAGATGACATTTATTTTAGCTTAAAAGGCCATTTTTCACTCCCCATCCTCCAAAAGGTTGCTACCGACTGCAGCCCGTGCGGACGCGAGGTGGGGGAGGCGGCATGACAACTAACTCTTCCGGCACACACCCCTTTCCCTACTACAAAGGCATCCACAGCAATCACATTTGCAATAGTACAAATCTCGATGGATTCATCCCATCCCCCTCTCCTCTTTGTAAGCCCTCAGCCTGCTGTAAGCCCCCTCCATTATCGCCAGGCAGCAATCCTTCCCAGGGCTGGAGCTGAAAAATGCAGTCACGGTACAGTTGCTTGAAATAAATGAATGAATGAAAAACCAGGCAGCAGCTCAGCCGGGGAGCAGCCAGCTTATTGTTTCAAACCCCATCTGCATCTCCGTAGCGTTTAAGCGTATCTCACACCCCTACGTATAGAGACCGTATGCACATGCAAATACAGACATTAACAAAAGAGAGAGGTGGAAAAGAGGAGGGGAAGGAAAAAAATAAATCAATCTGGGATTATATTAACTTCACCCAGGAAGGAGCCTTATCTCCCATACGCTGGAAGCACACAGAAATCAGGTACATTTTACATTTTGCACCTCACACACACAGAGCTAAAACATCTTTCAGTGCAATATCCAGTTGCTATGCCAACGACAACAACCCCCCCC
>VZTU01022731.1:118262-189919 GCA_013400835.1 Zapornia atra
AAACAAGGAGAAAGTCCGGCTGTGCTCTTCCCGCGGCGGCTGCCTCTCTCTCACCCCTCTGTCTGCACAAGCGCGGCTGTTTGAGAGGCATAGTTCAGCTCTCCGCTAGCCCCGGCAGCTCCCACGGTACAAAATGAATAAGCAACACATTGCAGGCTTGGGTTCGGTGCGTCAGCTGATCGCTAGCAGGATGCCTTCCGAATCCCTGCCTGGGCTTGGGGGGGGGGGGGGTGGTTTTTTTTTTTTTTGGGTTTTTTTTTTTCTTTTAAACCTCCAGAATTACATATGTGCCAAAAAAAAGAGACAGACTGGAAAGCATAAAGCGATGCAGAGCAATCAGAGTCCTCGGAAAGGCTGGGTTCAAGCACTGCAAGCCAGCAATCCCCTTAAAAACGTGATTTCCATGGCTGGCAAAGAAGATGCTGTTCCCTTTTAACACAAGAGCAACATTTTGCCTCATTCCCTTTGCAGAGTGGTTCGTCCTCAGTAGGGTTTTCTTTGTCTCTCGTTCACTATCTGCTGCGGAGGATGAGCATCCTGGCTAAAACCACGGCAGGCTGGAGAGGACCAGCAAAGCCTCCGTGACCACTCAGGGATCCTGCTTTCCAGTCATGATCCTGCACAGTTCTAGCACTTTCTCTCCACAGCCCACAAAGGATTTTTTTCCCCCTTTTAAAGCAACAGCTCCCAGGTTTTAGCACGCACAGCTCCTGGTGCAAACTCTCTCTTGCTCACTGGCCAGGAATGGCCGTGCATCCATGAAATAGGGTATGAAAATTTTGCAATGGAACCAAGCTCTCATCAAGTGTAGAAAGGAGAGACCCTAATGAGAAAAGCCAGTGAAAAACACCCCTGCAACCTTGTTAATTGAAACTGTGACTGCCAAAAGCAGCCCACACCCTCAGGAGGGAGCAGCCTCTGGACCAGCAGCGTGGGCTCCACTGGCCAGCAGTGATGGTAGCCGATGTTGGCACATCCACCACACTACCTACCATCTACCACAGTTCCACAATTCCCACCCTCAAAGTTCCACCTCCCAAAAAACTCCAAGGAAAACTGAAATTCCTCCTAAATTCAATCATGTTCCCAACTGTGAGGGTGCAGAATGAAGGCTGCTGGTACCTATGCCAAAGGCAAATAAGACACACCAACCCTCACAGAGAATGGCTGTCCTCATTCCCCGGGTGTTTGCAGGTGAGCAGAGGCGCCTTTGCACCCCTGCCATGTCAGAGCAGCACCGGTAAGGTCAGAAAGCCCTATGGTGAGACACCAGCCACACAGTGTAGCATCTCACAGAATTGCAGGGGTTGGAAGGGACCTCCAGAGATCACCGAGTCCAACCCCCTGCCAAAGCAGGGTCCCTAGGACAGGTCACACAGGTCGGTGTCCAGATGGGGCTGGAATCTCTCCAGAGAAGGAGACTCCACACCCCCTGGGCAGCCTGTCCCAGGGCTCCCTCACCCTCACTGGGGAAAAGTTCTTCCACACGTTGATGCCGAACTCCCTGTGCTCCAATTTGAGGCCATCGCCCCTTGTCCTGTCCCCACAGACACTGAGAAGAGGCTGGCCATTTCCCCCTGTGTCCCACACTTCAGCTACTGATAAACATTGATCAGATCCCCCCTCAGGCTTCTTTTCTCCAGGCTGAACAGCCCCAGCTCACTCAGCCTGTCCTCACAGGGAAGATGCTCCAGGCCCTTCATCATCTTAGTCGCTCTCCACTGGACTCTTTCCACCACGTTCTCCACCTTTCTCTCATTTTCTTCCACTCTTTCTCCACCATGATGCTGCTCTTGTACCAATGCTCTCTCCTGCTCTGCAGACACTTGTTTCCCTCTCTGCTGTCCTCAGTTTCTCATACCCTTCATTTTGAGCATTTACACTCCACTCACCCTTGCATGGGAGAGCACAACAGCCAAGACCATCACAGAGCCAGGCCTGCACCAGCTCCTCCATACCCACCCAAGCAAGACACAATGAGCTAAAACAATTAAAAAGGGACAGTACTCCACAGAAGTAGGAGTACAACATGTAATAAACCCCTGCAGTTTCATTTTTTATCAGCCATCCTTATACTGGACCTTCTGTGGCACTGCTGGCAGGAGAAGGCAGTGTTACAGAAGGACAATCGCTGGCCATTGGGATGATCTTCACCTTGCACATGTTCGTACGACAAGGAGAGCTCCTGGCCTTGCATGCTTCCCTGAGAAAGGTATGTCTCAGGCTCTAGAATAGTCATACTAAAAAAATCTTGATTAAAGATGTAAAGTTTAGCAGTGTCACTCAGGTTAATCGGACTCACGGCTTCACTGGAACAGCATCAATCCCAAGTTTCCTAGAGCTCTGCAGCATTCTCACCTATTGAGTAGCCATAAGGACTCTGAAATACAGACTGGGCATAACCCAGATGACCCAAAGCAGACAGGCTGGCTGCTAAGATCACCTTTGGGTTTGGTATTTCCATTGGTGTGTTTTGGAGCCTTCTGGCACGATGCCATCCTAGCCAGGCGAGGGCCAGTACCAGAAGCGATGCTGAACTGCCTCTTGCTCTCCAACAAGCAGCTCTGCAAAGATAAATCTGCCTTCTTAGGGCCTGAGCAAACACAGCCTCATGGAAGCACACTGGTAGGGAGCGAGCTGGAGCAAGGGGAGGGGAGTCACCAACCACAGAAGGGAACTCCTTTGTCATAAGCTGAAACTGGAGCATCTCATATACAAAATAAAGCCAAATAAAAGTGTCCTGTGGTAAAGAGTGGCACAAGACTTACCCACCTGAACCACAGAGGGCTGAAGAGAAACTAAAATACACAGGAGCCACTATTCCCCTACTGCAGCTGTGAAGCTAAGGTGGAGACAGGACCCTAAATATTACCCGTGGTCACACAGAAAGCTGGAAGCAGCATGTGTGAATGGCCATGGTTCCTAAGGTCTGGCAGCAACACCCCAATCTCTGGGCCATCCTCCCTACATTAGTATGCCATGGTGAATACGAAATATTACACCCAGAGAAGCAGTAAATCACTTTAAAAACCCAACAACTCTAAAATGGGCATTCAGACTTCTCAGAATGCTCAAAAATGCTCCCTAAAATGACACTTGGAAATTATAGCTACTTCTGAGATGGGAAAATTCAGCTGAGAGTTACTTTTTGGGGGGTTGGAACTAGATGATCTTTGAGGTCCCTTCCAACCCAAAGCATTGTATGATTCTATGATCTAAGAGGTGGAGTCTTAGAGGGCAGAACGTCCTCCTGGTCTCGGTTTATAGGACTTCTAGTTACTTTGGTGCAGGGAGGCAGCTCACACCCCAATCTAACCGCCCTTCAGCAATGTGGGTTAACTGCCTCCCTCATTGCAAACTGTGCTGGGCAAGGGATGGGAAAATCTCTTTGCAACCAAGCAACTGAAAGGTCTGGATTTGAGTGCATGGAAAACTCAGTGGTGGCCCTGGGCACCCCTCAACCTGGGATCAGAGGCTTGTGGGTGCAGTAGGCAACCACCATTAACTCTTAGATAAGCTCATCCAACTTTAACAGGCAAAACACTCTACAAAAAAGCTGTCACACTACCAGAAAAGCAATCACCAAATCTAGCAAGCTAGACTAACAGAGAGACTCCTACTAAGCAGAGATCCATAAAACAAATAAACTTATGAGCAGCTGTATCTCCAACAACCTTCCCTGGACAACGTGGCTGATGGCTACCATGACAGACATCTCCCTTCAAACCCAGAAAATCACTTTCTGCTCTTTTTATTTTCTTCTCCCAAAAGCTTGCTAAGAGACTCTTCAATTCTATCTCCTTGTGGGCACTGGCACAAATGAGGCAATTCTGCTTCAAATTTTTAGGTCTAGATTTGTGGGAAATCAACATCCAAAACCAGCACCTCAGCTCAAATGAGTCAAAGCACCTCAGAAACTCATGGAGTTTGGGTCAGGGTACCTCAGCCCTAAATCTGCAGTTCAAACATTGGTTTCCTTTTAAAAAAATGTATCTTCCCTGTATACTGTTTTGTGCATTTATTGCAATTTGCCTTGTGACTACAGCTTTAGGCACCCAGATCAAATCAAAACTCACATGAAACCATTAAAATCCTATTTAGGGTGAACAACCTAGAACTTTCAGCTCCCCACTGAAGAAATCATCTGTTCTTACTGTGTTACCTGTGACAAACAGTGTTCAGGCTGATGTCAGGGGGTGGTTTGGCTGGGTGCTGGTTTTGAAATTGCTGATCTTATTTGCCAGGGCAAAAACTCTCACACATTTCTATGGTATTCTCTGATCAGAGAGGTGGTGGAGCTTCCAGTTACTTCAGTGACGTCAAAGTCTCTCAAAAACAATGAACCCCCCCCAAAAGGTAGGACTCCTACCTTTATTCTAGATTAGTAAGTAGCCTTCAACAAAAAAAGAATTTTTCTTGTGGAAGTTGGTCTCTGGATAAATAGAAACCCAGAGCAGCTGTAAGAACATCTGTTTGGACAGGGTTCCAGCAGCTACCTACCTCTGCTGTATCACCTGAGCATCTCGCACTGTGTAAAGGTTCCTGCTCAAACCCCTGCATCTTGCCTGAGGTCACTCTACAGCGTAAGAACCTGAACTCCCCTCCCTAGAGTCTCACACCAGTTCAACCACACATTGTCTTTTCCTCAGTGATAAAAGGGCTTCCCCATCCCGTTGCCAACACCAGCGCAGTACTTCAGGGATGTCTGCTTAACACCGATGCCTACGAGGCACCAGCTGATGCCTGTATTCTCAGGGAGCCAAAAATCTTCATCCTCATTTTAAGATTAATCAACACCTATCTATCTGCTTTTAAAATGTGGGCTGTGAGTCTTTGAGGCACAGTGCATTTGGAGATGGACACGAGAAAATGTATCCATGGGTAAGATGATCCTTGGATGCCTTCAAATGAGATGCTAGAAAAATAATCCCAACTCAGACTGATCGTACTGCGACTTACACCGGGGAAGCCACCAGTATGAAACCCACACAGGAGTTCCTAGCAGGACAGCTCATCCCAGCCAGGCAGCTAAGTTTTTTGTTATGAGTTTGCTGGTGATGAAGGCATGCTCCTGAGAAAGCAGCCTGAGGATGGACAAAGGATCCCAGGAAGGGAAGATTCCAGCTTCTTGCTGGAGCGTTGCCGTTACTGCAATGTTGCTCCTCCCAGGGGTTTAGAACACTCTATGAATTAAGCTGTATAAAAAGCTGTGCTTTCAATTAGGGATTATTAGTATAATCTTCCTGTCTGGTGATTTTTCTTCCAATCTGTAAATTTTACCCTGGTGATGGTGGGACTCACCTTTGCTCTAAACACATGTTCAGTAACACAGAGCTCTGCTGCTGCCCTGCAGCTCCTGTACTGTGGAAGGGGTGAGGTTGTAGCTGCTTTTCATGGAGGAGTTCTCACAAATGCTCTTCTCCATCAGGCAAAACCCAAACATCTTGGCTATCATGAGCCAGTGAAAATGACCCAGATCAGAAGCAGGTCATTCCATTTACCCTGTGACCACAAAATGTTTTTGGAAGTTACAGCCAACCAAAAGCTCTTTTAAAAAAAAATATATATATGTAAAAGGAAGAAAAATAAACTCTTTGCAAATGTTTTACTACATCAGCCTGCTTCTTATGCTTTGCCTCTGTCTTGGAGCAGTTGGTACAGCTGCTAGGAGTGCTTGATGGGGATGCTCGAAGGTTCTGCCAGCCTAGCACTGTACAGGTGATGTAGCGAGAGCCTGAGGTGTCTGCTCCTGATTTACACTGAGGAAACACGCTCCAGACTGGCTCTGTGCACCAAGCAGTGCTCTGGAGCACTGAAGGCTGGGAACTATGTTTCACACATGACCACAGATTTTTTCCATCCTACATTTTACAACTGCACATGACATTCTGGGGCTGTGGCCCAAAGACATCAGAAGGACCCTGACAGAGCTTTGAGCCTTAGGAAAACCCAGCAGCCTAGGAAATATTGTCACCTTGGTCACTTCACACAGTCTAGTAGATCTGGAGCTAATTAAAATATCTGTGGAATACCATAATTTTACACTTTGATTTGACCTGTGTCAAAACCATCTCGTGTGAGACCCTACAGCCATGTGATGGAGACAGCAGGCTAACTGTCTTCTTCAGGATTTTCTTTTTTGCCTTTAAAGACTGATTAAATGTAAGCCAAAAGCTTAAACTTGAACCCTGAGTTCTTTCCATTTTGTTGGTACTTGGCTCCAGAGTGCCACCAAACTCAGCACTCCCTACTTCTCACCAAGCTGTGTGGATCAGCTCCACTGGTTTACGGACACATGGTTAAAGCAAGTACAAACCTGAGCATGTCTGGAGTAACTTTACATCTAAAGCAGAGTGAGATAGGTGTAACACCCCTGAAGAGTCCTGTCCCCACTTTAGTCTTTCCACATGTTTTAACACATGCTGCACACAGGAAAGAAGTTCCCCAAAGTTGCAGAGAAAAGTAGTACCTGTGTAGGAAATTCAAGTGATGTATTTGCAGGCTGGAATGCATCCTGCTGCACAGCCTGGCAGTCACCTTCCACACACACACAGAGGAAGAGGCAGCCCATCTCCCGCTGAGGAGGGACCTGTTCCACTGGGAGAACCAGTCATCACGCTGCCCAAGCTGTCACTGGCTTGCAGACACCATCAGTGCAGATCGGGGCTTTGTGCTTCCCAAATCACCCTGAAACACCCAGGTTAAGTGGTCTCTTTTACAGTATTTCAGTTACAAGTGGGCAAGAGACCATGTTTTTCCAAGTCAGGTAACAGGGGCTTCCCATGTCTGTGCATCCTACTCAACCCAACGCCTTTATCTCAAGGAAACATCAGCTGTGCGGCAGTCGGGAGGCAGAACTCACACCCTCAGGAATCTTCACCTGCTTCTACCTTAGAAGTGTGACACAATCACTATCAAATAGTCTGGAAACAAGCAGGAACTCTACTTCTTTCACAAACACAATTCATGTCTGATGGGAGTGGCTTGCATCTTGTTTGCACCAACTGTAAGGACACCGATGGGTGAGTAATATTACAACATGTGACTGTTGTGTAAATAATTTCCTTAAACTTCTCTTTTAATGCCTATGGAAATATGACTAAACAACATGAAATCAAACTTTATACACATTGCTGAAGCCTGTACAACATGAGGAAAAGCTCCAACGACCCAGAACATATGATCTTCATTCAGGATGGTTCCTTGGGCTGGTGTTTGGTACCTAACAGGTTTTTTTTGAGAAGGATCTCTCAAAAGGTGCTACTGTAAATGCATTTGAGAAAGACATAAACCCCTGAAAAACCTGTGCAACTTCTTTACCTGTATCTTTAAACAGACAAGGCAATCTTTTGCTGAAGGCAACATTTCTTGAGCACTCCCTTTTATAAGCATTTTAATATTCAGTTACAGAAACGCTGGATTTCAGGGAGGACATTGTTTACAAATAGTTAGTTAGCTGGAACCAGGCTCTGCCCTAGCCCAACAAATGAGAAATTCACACTTTTCACGCTGCTGTAATGCTTTAGCTGCTCTGGCAAAAAGCAAATGCACACTGTGAAGCTCTTTGCAAGTGTAATCACACAAACCACCTACATTTTACTGCCCACTAGTGAACGACACTGCTAAGGCCGAGCCAAAACTACTTTCATCAACCAGTCTTAGGTGAGATGCTGACTTACAGCTAGACAACTTCAGCTTGATGTCCAGCACTAAGAAAACAAAAGGCAACACATGGCAACATGCAGCAAAAGAGCAGAAAAGCATCAAGTGGAACTTGACTCAAAACATACCTCGTAGGAAGGGTCCAAAGTTCTGCACAATTCCACTTCTCATGAGGGAAATCCAAGTGCAAGCAGATTTTAATCATATACTGTGACTGGCAAAGGGTTAGGCTTGGCTGCTGTGACCAGTTGTCATTGCACTGCACAATACAGCACAATCATTCACAAGGAAGCAAGGACTGACGCTGCATTCAGAGATGAAGGAGTGCACATGCAGGGCTGGGTAAGGAGGCATGCAGTAAGTCTGGGTGAGCCCTGCCTGGCCACTGACAGCGCTACCTTCCATTAGCAGCCTCTGCTATCAGTGATTATCTAAATGTGGTTTAACTTTTACAGAAAAAAAACCCCAAAACACACAGAACTTGACTCTGGCAAGCCCAGCACCAGCTCCTGCTCCCAGCAGATGGCTCAACACAAGACCACAGCAGGCTGATCGTTGGGCCCTACGCAGGTGAGCCAACGTGAGCAATAGCAGGGACTGCGGGGAGCTACGGAGAGCACCAGAGAACATACCTTCTTATGAACAACAGAGGAAGTGGAATTAATTGTGCTCTCATCACTATGCATCATGACCAGTTCGGGGCTGCTCTCATCCAGGACCTCCTGCATGCTGCTCACACTGCTGCTCTGACTGCCTGTGCTCACAGACATGCTTGGGATGGAATGGTTGCTGCCCAGACTGTCCATCTTCCTACTCAGGTTTGATCCATGCTCACTGTCCTATAAAACAAGGGGCATCAGTTACAAATACTGCAGGAGATCGCCTGCAGTGCCCAAAGTTTGTTTTTAAAGGTGACTCTGCAGAGTTAAAGGTTCTTTGCTCATTACTTTGGCAACCACCGTTCCCAAGGCTGCTTGGGTTATGAAACACTCCATATGGGGCAGGCAGCTTTTGCCTTTCCCCCCTGCAATCTTACTGTGTCAGGCTTCAAGCCATTTTTTGACATGGATCAGTAAGCCTGGGCATGGCTTCTGGCTTGAATAGGAGACATCCAGGAATAATGGACTGCTGGTGGAAGGAGTCTCATAGTTTAAAAGGTGCAATCTGAGTTTGCAGTAAAACAATGTTCCAAGTCAGGGTATGCTACAAGGCATCCTGTGCATCAGAGAAAACCTAAGGCAATGAACCTGCTTGGTTATAGCCATCACATGGTGCTCAATAGGCACAGAGGTTTTAACCTCCATGTCCCAAGCAGCCAGCAATTACATTTTTTCAAGCCAGAAGCCCCTTTAACCTTGTATTTTCAGCCAAGATATACTCTTCATTCACCTTTAATGTGGCTGATGCAGAAAAGCCTTCAATATTAGTGTGGTTAAAACTGCTGTAATCTACTTAGAAATATGTAAATAAACATTCCTCATGTAGGACATTTTAAATTCTACAGACAAATATCAGAAATTTGCATCCTTTTTTCTTGTTGCATATTCATACCAGCTCAGTAATCCCAGAATATGAGTTTAACATGGACTGACTCAGAGAACTTATGGAGTCCTCTGTAATGAATTAGAGGCACTGAAGAGACTTGTGAGGAATACTGTGTGGAGTAAGAACTCCTTCAGCTACTGGTCTGAAATAGCCTCGATTTACCCAAATGAATGGCTTGCTACTGCACTCAGTTTGTCCTGGCCTTCAAAGTGAGTTTGGGGAGAATTACATTACAAATTGATTAACAGGGTTAATCAATTAAACATTTGGTTTGAAACAAGCAGAAAGATAAAACTGACAGATTTGTATTTGATTGTGTGATCATTTTTTAAGCAATCAGCAGATCATTCAGAGCTTTAGGAGCACTTAAAATCCAAAGTACAATATATGAGAATAAAGAGATTTTCAGGATGCCTGTATAAAGTTGAAGGAATAACGTAACGAAGCATCCAAGGGTATGTAATTAATGAATTTATATGCACAAAGACAGATGAGATTGCATATGCAACCTTAACACTGCCTTCCTAACTGGAATACTTTTCAAATGACTTCAACTTTCTTGCAAGAGCTCTGAGGAAAGCATTAGTAGTATTTTGAGTGTTAAAAGTTCGTAAGGTTCCTTTTCCAGCTCAGAAAGTCCAAGGTAGAAAACAGAACTGTCTTGTGGCATTTACAGTTGAGCAGCTTCTGTTAACCAGTTCAGCAGTAACTGAACCAAGCTGAATATTTTCTTTTCACTGTCAAGTTAGTGATTCACATGAGCAATACACCCTCGTTTCGTGGTACGCAAGCTCAGTGGTAAAATGCAGTGCAGAGCATGCTGTGCACATGCAGAGTGTGAGCTCCATTAGAATGTTAATTCCTAGTCTCTTTTATCCCCCCCTTTTTTGAGAGGTGGGGACAGAAGCAACAGAACACAGATCCTGGAGTTGACTGCCACCACACGTATCCCGCTTTGCTGTTAAACTTGGATCTGTTGAACAGTCAAACAAGAAACACATCTCCTCGTGCTTCCCTACCCTGTCACTCTCCTAATAGCTTTTCACACATAGGCAGACAAAGCTTGAAGGTTTCAGTGCAAAAATCTGCAAATACCCCCTTTCCCCACCCCAAAAACTAAGCTTGAGGTTTAGAAGTTGCCTGGCTGGAGGGCTACAACAGAAGCACTGTAGCTTTAACCACAGTTCTTGCTCCTTCGGTCTGCTCTCCTACCTGACACCCAGGCTCACCTACTGCTAAACCAGAGCTCTAGTTCAGCCTGGAAAGCATATTTGATACCCACAAACCTCAAGTCACAGAACAGATGCTGAGCTTGGGCATCTTGCTGCATATTATCCTGCTATACTGCAGCCTAAAGGAATACAAACAGCAATTTGCCCTTTTTTTTTTTTTTGTTGGAAACCAGTCCTGGATTTACTTATCCAATGTGCCTGCAAATTACATTAATTTCTATCTAATCTTACCAATGGAAAATGTGACTGGTTTCCTTCTCTGAGCAACAGTCAGCATCATTTATCATACACCTAAGTGGGTTTTATCACAAGACTTAAACTGAAGTTGAATTTTCAGTCTTTAATACTTTTTTCTTTACTCTTAAAGAATTTTAAAAAAAATGACTCTTACTAATTCATTGATTTGCTTTTCAGCTCATGATAGCCCAATTACTTTATTATAAATTTATGGCAATCAAGTGGTCTTGACTGTGCTTCTGAGACTGAAGAAGCTTGGACTGTCAAGGTACCCTCCCTCACAGGGGCTGTAAGCTATCTGCTCACAGAGCATTTCCCTTCAGAAGATTTTCCTCCCTAAAGCTTTCAGAAGAAAGGCCACCATGTGAAACCCCCTGAAGTTGTAATGTTGCCAATAAACCCTCATCTAACACTGAGTAAAGGCTTCTGTCACTCACTATCCTACCCTCTATCTCTGTGGATCAAAACGCTATTCCAACAGCACGGATTGCGTCCTCGCTAGGCTGTGCTGGTTCTGCTCCCTTTGGGACAGGAACATCTCACTTGGCCTCAAACTACTTGTAGCAGGGCAAATGAGGTAACAAAATCACAGTACCTCCTCCTCTTCTTGAGACTCGTTCAGTGGGCCGTTGCGGGTCTCTTGGAAAAGGATCTTCTTCATTTTCCGGTACTGCAGGTTATCCAGCTCCCGTACTGCATCTTTTGTCCTTTGTATCAGGTCTATTAGTACCCTTGGGGGTCGGTCTCGGCGAACAAAGTCGTGCTGTATTGAAGGAAAACAAGCCACATGGTTTCAGACGTGACACTGGCATGTTTGATGTTGGCTACAGAACAGCTTGCGGTCGGTAACTGGTCTGTTTCTATTCATTAGTATATAGTCATTAGCAACACCATTATGGAAGGCTCCAAACACACTCAGCACTGAGTACACTGAGTTCTCAAGCTGCCCAAGGCTGTGTCCAGCGCCAGGAGACCTGCTTCCACACCGACCGGAGACACAGACTGCGGAGAAGCGAGGCAAAGCCCCCTCAGTACTGAAACCTGCTGTGTGTGTGTGGGTGTGCACGTGCTGGAGCAGCACACACATCTTCTAGACGTTTCTAGAGACATTAACAATGAAATGGAGAAATGGGAAAGAAGTTGTCTGCTGCTCTGTGCTGCAAACGCCATGCTGGCCCTTGGTTAAAAGCTCAGGAGCTGGGCACCACCTGCAAAGAACTCATCAGGAGAGTCACATCTGCTCCTTGGCCTCACAACCCTTTCACCCTTGGTGACCACAAGTCTCACAGGAATAGGAAACACACCTCTGCTCTGGATGTTCCTCAGGTTCAAGAGCTAAGACATACAACTGTAGGTGGAGTAATGGATGCAGAACCCAGTCGTCTTTGCAAGAGGAGTCTCGCATTCCGAAAAGTTGAAAGGATGAGTTGATCTTTTAATGGCTTGTTAATAAACATGGACAGTATCATGCCACGGGCTTATTTCTGGTTTTTAATTTAATTCAAGCCGTTGTGCATTTGAGTTTTGCTAATGGGGACAGCTAGTCATTTCACTATCAGGTTTTTTGCTAGCAGTGATGGTGTTTGGTTTTGAATTATGGCTAAAAGTCCTAAGTATCACCTCCCACAGAAGCAAAATGATTTTTTTCTACACAACAGAGACAACCACAATATATTCTTCTGTAAACAGCAACAATCTGCAGCTTATCTATGATTAGAAAGAAGGTAACCATCTTTTCTCTCCTTGTAGATTACTTTCAGAAAGCAGGAATGTATTGGAAACAACCATCCTGAACTGAAACCCTTCCTGTATGTCCAGGAACATCCTTCAGCAGAGCCGATACGCGTTTCGCTGGACAGATGATGTGCTTCAAGTTCCAGGGCTACTCAAGGATCAGGATGTGACCACATAGAAGAATCACAGACTGGTCTGGGTTGGAAGGGACCCCAAGGATCATAGAGTTCCAACCCCCCTGCCACAGGCAGGGCCACCAACCTCCAGGCCTGAATCTACAAAAGGTTGCCCAGGGCCCCATCCAACCTGGCCTTGAACACTTCCAGGGACGGGGCATCCACTACTTCCCTGGGCAGCCTGTTCCAGCCCCTCACCACTCTCTCTGTACAGAACTTCCTCCTAGTACCTAATTTAAACCTTCCTTCCTTTAGCTTCACTCCATCCCCCTTGTCCTGCCATTGTCTACCCTTTTAAAAAGTTGAATCCCCTCCTGTTCCTCTGCTCCCTTCAGGTACTGGAAGGCTGCAATGAGGTCTCCCCATAGCCTTTACTCATTGACTTTCTCCAAGTAGCAAGGAAAAAGGAACCAACCCCAAGCAAACAACAAAACCAAAACAGACTCGAAGGAGAAGGTTAACTCTAAAGGCATGTGCCAAGTCCCATGGGAACGTCTTGCAAGCTGAGAAAAAGAGGGGGAAAGCGTTTAATACAAGTTTTATAATTGCTTTGAATTTTAGAAGTGAAAATTAGAAGTGAGATATTTTGGGGGGGGTGGTTATTTATTTAATTTCAACAGCATTTAATATCCCAATAATCATTTGAGCATTTTCATCTGAGATAAGCAATGGAAACTGAATTTAGTGCTTAAATACCTCATTTAAAATGCAGTTCTCTAAGAAAATGTGGCCACAAAAAGTTTGCTTTCTCCCTGTTTACCACATGAGTGAAAAGCCCTCAAAAGACAAAAGGCTCTTCAATCTTATAATCCAACAATCTTTAGGGAGAGCTACTGCAGGAGGGAACATCCAGGCTACTGTTCTGAAAGTCTAAAACCAAGATGAGTGAATATGCACGATTTAAGATCTCAGCTCCTGTCGTCTGCGCAGACTCCAACCTAAGGTACTTGTGAAATCATATCCTTCAATGAACTTACACTATTCCTAGAAAGCAGAAAGGCTGCCAATCCAGAGGAATGAATCATTCTGAAACCCACAACATAAACCTATTAGCTGGGCAAAGGCTCGTCAGGGAGCTGCAAGCAGAACCAGGGAAGAAAACGCTGGTTCTGCGCAACAGCACAAATGTATCACGGGGAAAAAAATACATATACGGGCTCCCTAGAGAGGGTACAAACAAGCCCACTCATCAGCCTTTACCTGAGAGGGAAGGCATGGGGGTTAATTAGTCTTACAGGCTTAAAGCAAGGCCAGAAGTGAGTGCAAAGCTAGCTGTGCAGTGAAGAGTGCAGCGTTTTGATTTCTCTCTTTGAGAGCCAAGAGGCTCAGAGACATTCATGAAAATGCATTTAACTGAGCTGAAAGAGCAACAAGAGAAGCCACAAAACAAAGGCTGAATGGCAGCCTGAGAACAAAATTCAGCACGGAAAGGCTGTCAGGTAGGCACAGAGCATTGATCTCAGCTACTGTGGAACTTAAACGCCCAGCGGAGTTAGCAGTGCCTCAGCTCAAGTATTGGAGAAGCTGGGTGCTGTTCACCTGCTGTGGAAGAGCAGCGTGCCATGTGCTGCTCACCAGCAGCTAACACAGCAACCAGGGCAACAGCAAAGCCAGGGAGCAATTTGAACACAGGAAATACTTAAAAGAAAAAAAATCCAAACCCCACAAAACCCACAAGCCTGTTGGAAAAGGGGCTGGACAGGATTTCACACATCCCCAACCTTTCCCCAGAATGCTGCTCCTGAATTTCCCAAACACAGAGCCCTTGGAGTTAGAACCAGTTCCTGTACTCTTCAGGTAAACTGAAGCTCAGTGACTTAAGCTGGAACTGATTTATGATTCACTGGCAAACTCTGGACGCATCAGTCCCAGCACAGGTCCCCCTCCTGCATGCTCTTGGCAGTTATGAACCTGTATAAGGCACTTTCCAGAATGCTATGGTTATTTCCATACCAAGATCTCTAATTAATTGGGTTCAGTACAGAAACCATTAAGGGGATATAAATGACTTTTGGGTTTAGTGCTTTGATGAGGGGAAGAAGTTAAGCTAGGCCTATCCTGTTAGTGCTACTTTGAACAGCTAAGTGTGATGTGTAAATACAGAAAAGCAGCAAACACGTTATACAAGATGTTAGTGAATCAAGAAGAACTGCTCAAAAGCCACTGAGGACAGGGAAACAGCTGGAAAATGGACATCAGAAACCCAGACAGAAGTGCCTGGAAAGAGAAATAAAAATGAGTAATAATATGAGGAGGGATCCACATTTGACATTCATCAATACATCTGTCAGGGCTTCTGAACCACAGCAGTGGAAAGCACAGCATCAAACCCTCCCACTGTAACAGCACAGAGCAGAGGCAGCCTTTTCCCACTCCCATGTAAGCACACCTGGAGGGACATTTCCTAAGATGCATCCTAGTGCCAAAAAATGCCCATCCTGCCAGAGGAATGTCAGACAAAGGGAAAAAAAAAAGAAAAAGTGGATTAGAAAGGCCCAAATGAATCACTTACAAGAACAGAGCAAAACCAAGAGCTGAACTGAGATCAGGCAGAAAGCTCATGAAAAGATACATATTCAAAAGGTATGAAGAGATAAAGAATTAATCATGCTCACATTAGCATTGCAATAGAAAAGAGGTCAAGATAACCTTCTTGAACTTCATCTGCATCTGTCTGGTTTTTGACAAGACAGGGCAGTTCAGAGCACCCCACAGAGACCAATCCTGCTCTGGCCAGGAGATAAACCCAACTCATCCAGTCTTTTTCCATCTCTAATACCCATGTTCCTTTAAATAATCAGCCAGTATCTGTAAATCTTTATGAAGAGCTCAATCCTCTGATCATGTGGAGCATAATTCTCAGCGTACTGCCAGCTCTGCAAAAGATTTGCTATTGCCTGTGCATCTTATGAGGACTGGTTAAGTCTAAATTCTAAGGAGCAATTAAAATGGCTCTTTAGATTTTCTACCACTTCCTCAAAGACATCTTGTAGGAAATTATAAGCTTTATATCTTGGTGAAATTGTATGTAAGCTTCAGTAGCCAGCACTGCCTGGTACAGAGCAGAACAGTAACATTTTTCTTTACTGGGGAAGGTAAAGAAAAGGTGTGGGGGAAGAAGGACCATCAGCAAGTCAAGGGTTACATTACTTTCCACAGAACTATTTAACTTCTCCAAAAGGGTCTTTGCTTTTCACACAAGCTGCCCCAAGTTCTAGTTTCCACACTCCCTCTGCCATTCAGAGGGTGGGCAGGGTTGCCTCATGTTTCCCCCTGCATTTCTACCTGCTTTTTCAGAGACCCCAGAGCGCAGCAGAGCGACAACTCAGGGCATCCTACTGACAGCAGGGTACAGCAGAGAGGCTGCTGAAAATTCCTTCCTCAGAGCAGCAGGAAACACGTTCTCTAGTCCTGCCTACACAGAAAACTACTGGTTGGAATTCACTCCTGCAGCAGAGATTTAAGCCAGACAACTCTGGCTCTGTTTTCTCCTTGGTAATACTTCCAGATGAAGTATGTACAGCACTGCCTTGGAAAACAAAAATTAAGATTAAATCCCTCTACCCATCTCCTGCTGACAGGTCCTTCCCTCAGCTCAAAACCCTGCTACTCACAGACTATCCCATGAGGCTGACAAGTTCTCTAGCGCAGATGTAGCCGCTGCAGAGCTCTGGGTGTAAGAGGAGCAGGATGCTGGGCTGCTCCCCCAAATAATTCCTCATTCAACAGCATAACAGATTTACCACAACAGCCTGCCTCTGCTTTCTCTGCCAGTTTGACTCTCAAGCATCATGTTATAGGGAGCTGTGACTGATGGCAGAGCCAGGAAGCAGCCAGCCTAGAACACTCTCCAGAAGACCCCAGAACTCCAGTGATTCAGATGAGAGCAAAAGCAACTTTTAAATTTTTTTTTTTGTAAGGGCAAATATTTATTCATCATCTTGAGAATTATTTGGGCAGAGAAACAGATTCTCTCCAAATTTCAGGAAAAGATTTGAAAAATTACCCGTAACAGATCTGTTGATGATGGCCTTTCCTGAGGTATTTTCTGTAAGCAGTAATCAACAAATCCCCTAAAGGAGTCTGACCTGTGAATAAAAAAAAAAGTCCTAAATGAAGACAACACTCAGGATCTGCAGTACACACACATTTCTTAGCACAGAGCAAAAGAAAAACCTTGACTTCATTTGTTTGTATGTTCTGGGGCAGAGTAATTAACTGGACCTTTCCAAATTGAGAGTTGATCCCATCAGTTCTCTCAACAGTTACAGACTGTTGAAACAAACATGGACACACGATTATCCCCAACCACAAACTGAAAACCAAGAACTATGTGTACCAGCCACAACTATTTTCCATTTTACTTCAGTAAATGGACAGTGAAACCATTGGTAACTCTGGAAAGGAACCTGTTAAATTAGCTGATGAGATGGCTCTCTACTCTAGAAGCTTCCCACCATTTGTGACACTGACTCAGTGACTTGAAACAATACTTAGCTCAACAAAACCTTGGGCTACATATGAGTTTGTATCACAACCTGAGAGAAGAAAACTCATTTTCTAGGTGCTTTTGAACTTGAGAGCAGCGTAAAAGGCACCTTGCTTACTCTCCTGTGTTCTCAAAGACACAGAGAGCAAACAGAGAGCAAAGTGCTTGCAATCAAGAACACTGATTCTCAGTCTGCATTTACAAGCTGCCTCTACTCTGCATTGCAAATTCTGCACAGAGCACCACAGGTATCGGCGTGCAAATAGGACACCAAGTTCTTTGAGTCTTGACAAATGGATAAAACAGAGACAATGAAAGAAGGACACAGCAGTGGATTTGATAAAGTGATCAGCAATAAAACAACTGTGCCACTTAAATAGCCAGCAGTGCGACTGGGGGAGCTCTGCACCTCTCTAGGAGCTTTGGTTTCCAGCTGCCTGTGGACACTGCCAAGCAGCACTCCATAGCTACACCCTGCTCTTGGGCACAGAGGAGAGGAAATGGGGCAATCCCTTTTCTCCCACAGAACAACAACAACAACACAGTCTTGCAGCAAAGCTCAGATTCTGGAACAAGTCTGTAGTGTGGGGATTATTTATGGGCCACAGAACTCTGATGATTTTTAAAGTCCTCACTGAAAAGCCATTTAATGACCTCTATGTTTTGTGTACCTCTTCCCCCCCCTTTCTCTGTGTTTCAGCTGCACTACAACACTAACAATTCTTCTGTCAGGGACTTTTGCAGCCAGAAACTTCACTGATGCTGAGCTACAACTGGCTTGATACATCCACAAATATTTTAATTTTAACAGCATCTACAGCCCCATAATTAACACCTCCCCACACTGAGATTGTAGCACAAAGTGACAGGAGGTCAAAACTGAGCCAACCTACACCAGAGCAGTACTTGAGAGCACAGTCAAATCACTCCACTGCAACACACACTCTTCTTGTCAGAAAGAACGAGGCAGAGTGTGTCACAGAGTGTTTTCAGGGAAATAAAACAAAAATAACCCAGTAATAACTCTCTTACCATTCATCTGACTGTAACATAGGGGAATCGTTCTGGGCTATGTGATATAAGGCACTCATTGCATTCATGTTGAAGAGCGGAGGCTTCCTTTCAGCTAGAAAGAGAAGAGAAAGGTGTGATCAGGCAGTCTGGAAAAAGGCAGAAAGATACAGGGTAGCACTACTGCATCAGTAGCTCAATACTGTCATCAATGAGTTTAAGCTAATTATTTTAATATTCTAGGTCAAAGCAGGCCAGCCTCTGGAGGAAAGCTGCCATTCACTTGAAGGAGGGATGATGACATCCAAGGAGAACAGGGTGCAGTAAGTTTCACACCGGTGCTGCTACAGTAAGGTCAGCAGCAGCTGAGTGAACCACAGCCCAGACACAGCACGTGCCAGAGGTAGGAGACTTGTGCCTCAGCCCCTGCACTGCTGTGCTCCTGTGCTGCAGGACAGAGTGACTGCCCGTTTCACCTGTCACTGCAGTCACCTGTCAGGAGGACAGTTTGCCAAGTCCACTTCCCTGATGTGTCACCAACTCCCCCTAACCACAACTCCTAGCCCTTGCTCCAAGAGAACACCTACCTACCAGCCCTTGACCTCTCCCAAGTGTAGATCTCACACAGAAATTGGAGAAAGCTTCTTTTCACCACCAGATCTCTTAGGCCAGTCATGCCAATCAGCCCCTGAGACCCGGATGTTTAAGTTGGGGTGAGGTCAGCGCAATCACTTGTCTCTGACATGTGCCATAAGTGTGCCAAACACTGCTTTTTTTTTTTTCTTTTTTTTCTTTTTTTGCTTTTTTTTTTCTCTTCTTTAGGCACTACTTACTTTTGCTACACAAGAAATTCTGACATTCCAAGAAAGCCAAGTGGTGCTCAGCAAGAGATTTCCTCCCACTGCTACCTGACCCCATGTTCAGGTACAGAACCATGTGAAGGCAGCGCTCAAAGTTTAAAAAAAGTTCAATCCTTGTCACAAGGGTAACAGGCAAAAAGCAAACCCAGCGACTATGTGAACTGGCTTGGAGCTTCTTGGCTAAAAAGCTCTGGGGAAATCCTTGTATCAAGACTTGGTGCCTATGGAGGGTAGCACAGTATCTATTCTACCACTGATTTACTCTCTGAGAGGCTGTAGCCAGTCTAAACTCCACATGAAAACAAACAAAAAAAAATTGGTGAGCGTGTGGAAGAAGAGAATCATAGAATAGTCTGGGTTGGAAGGGACCCCAAGGATCACAGAGCTCCAACCCCCCTGCCACAGGCAGGGCCACCAACCTCCAGGCCTGGAGCTACACAAGGTTGCCCAGGGCCCCATCCAACCTGGCCTTGAACACTTCCAGGGACGGGGCATTCACTACTTCTCTGGGCAGCCTGTTCCAGCCCCTCACCACTCTCTCTGGAAAGAACTTCCCCCTAATATCTAATTTAAACATTCCCTCCTTTAGTTTCAATCCATCCCCCTTGTCCTGCCATTATCTACCCTTTTAACAAGCTGATTCCCCTCCTGTTTCTCTGCTCCCTTCAGGGACTGGCAGGCTGCAATGAGGTCCCCCACAGCCTTCTCTTCTCCAGGCTGAACCAGCCCAGCTCCCTCAGCCTCTCTTTGTAGGGCAGGTGCTCCAGCCCTCTGATCATCCTTGTGGCTCCTCTGAACCCTCTCCAACAGATCCACATCTTTCATCATCAGAGATGGCTAGAGAAGGCTAGAACCTCTGATTCCTGTGTTCTTTATATCAAAGTATGGACTGTGTCAGCGAGGCATTAATGCTGGCACATGAAATACAACGTTGGGAGTTACGAATCATTGACACCATCATCTTCTCCACATCAGAGTCAATGTTTGTCATGGTTTAGCCACGGGTGAACATTAAAGCACAGCAGCTTTTAAAACAACCACAGGTAGTGGTTTGTTCTGGACTTGCCAGTGAGTAAAAGATTGAACTCAACTATCAGTGTTTTCCAAGTCAGGCTTTTTAAAGAAAGAAGAGAAAAAAGGGAATAAGAATCTTCCATTATTTCAGGAATTCCAAATAAATATTGCAGAGTGTTAATTATTCATCTCAGCTGCCCAGTATTTACTCACCTAACTCAATACACGTGATCCCAAGGGACCAGACATCCACCTTTCCATCATACTGTCCCTCGTCCATAGCAAGGATCACCTCTGGTGCCATCCTACCAACCACAGGGCAAAACACACAGGTTAGAAGATACAAACTGTGACTCCCAGCACACAGCTTAACACGAGATGGCTTCGTTATCCTCAGCAGTGCAGCAACTTCAAAGAGCCAGCATGGAGCTGAGTGAAGCCGTGCTGCAATGAAACGCTTGCCTGCACTAGTGACTCTTCCAAGAGGCAGATGAAGGATGGAAAGTAAATAAGAGGCCAACTTGATCATCTTGCTGTCAGCACAACATGCTGGCACATGGGAGACCCACACCAATCTCAAGGGCTTTGTACCTGCAGGCAGGCAGCAAGGGCTGGGAGAGTCCTAAAGCCACTGCTTTCTCCTGCACCAGAGATGGTGGGGTTTCCACTGGCACACCAGAAGTTTCTAGCAGATATACACAGCCTGCAAATGGAGCTATGAATGGAACAGGGAAATCTGGAACAGTGGGGAAATAGACTGGTCCAGGATAAAGGGGGGAGGAAGGGGGTTGGGGGGAGAAGCAGCAGGCACAGCCTGCAAACATTCAGCCTCTCAACTTCTATTCTTCAAAGATGAAGCAGGCTTCCTGCCAAATGAACTTGATCAGAGGTTGGGTGATAGGTGACCTCCCATCAATGCCTGGGGCATCTGCCACAAAATAAGTGGAGCATAAAGCTATGCTGGCCAACTATGTTAGGAATGCCAAGCAACTCAAGTGACCCTTAAGCAAGTTTCTTCAAAAGAGAATTTCAGCAGCTGTGTGGCTTCCAGTTTGCGTGGCCAGGTTAACAGGACTCCCCTTCTCCATGTGGCTGTCTTAGCTTTGTTACCCATGGCAAGCATTAGCAACTTGTAAGCCCAGTTGAAACATTTACTGGTGCTGTTTCAAAGTGCTGCCCAGCCTACCTCTACTCATGGGCACGGAGGAAGAACACATTTCCTGAAGAGCTGGACACAAGGATTTTAAAAACTTTGTTAACCAACAAGTTTTCTTATGACTGAGCATTTCCAGATTGTGAAACACTGGAGATGGAAGAGAGCAGCCTTATAAAGAACTGAAACACTGCAGGCTTTACTCACCAGTAAGGCGTTCCCACAAAGGAATTGGCAGGGGACACTATAGATGCAGACCCAAAATCAGCTAATTTCACTTGACCTGGTTCTGTTAGAAGAATATTTCCAGCTTTAATATCCCTTTAAATGAAAAAAAAAAAAGATGTATTTCTGGTTACAGCAGAGAAAATTTCTGAAGTTTACACACACAAGTTCACTGATAAGTTCTCAATTAAAGCATTCCTAAAAAACGGAGAATGTTTAGAAGTCCAGTACTGGGAAAAGCTAGTGAAGTGTGATGCACAGGGGTGTTGGGAATGGAAAGCTGGCAGTACCCACAACAGGCAGGGGGTGAGGGAAAAGATGAGCCCCGGTCACAAGGCTGAGGCCCCAAACTGAAATCAAGGAGAGATGTATCCTAACACTCAGCTGTGACACCCTTGAACAATACTGGGCACGTTATTTCCACCTTCAAAGGGAAATCCCATCCTGCAGCTCCCCTGATTCACACATCTGAGAGACTAAGGAGGGTGACACTGCTGGAACACCAAAGGCACAAGATGTATTCCACACCTTTGGTGCTATAAGTTTCTCAATTCCAGGGTGATTTCAAATTACCTGCCCAGGAAATGCTGAGAGGTTAACTCAGTCTGCAGACCTCCCAGGACACGTGGCAACGACCCTGCTCAACATCTGATAACAGACTTGCCAGCTATAGACAAAATGCAGTTTTCTTCTGACACAAAAGGAGGACTGCTCCAAAATACTCAAGTCTCCTTACACATTCCAGCTGAAAATCACAATATAATGGGATATAACACCCTGAGACAGCGCTTCAGCAGCAAAGGGAAAGCCACACACCAGGGATGTCACAGGTGCCTTTACGTGGTCAAAGCTACTTGACTCTTGCATAAGCTGACCCTCAACATAAACGGGGTGTGTAAGGAATCCCTGCCAGCCAGTATATACCATAGGGTCTGGAGTGTCTCTTTGCCATCTCTATAAAAAATATAATGTATCTTTAGATAAAAAGATGCACTGAGAAAAGTATCAGCTTTTCTTATCTGGTGTTCAACTGCAATGCCTTACACACTAAAGCAGCTTCTCAGCAGTAACAGATCTCCAACACAAGCACATTACTGTGTATTGCAAGTGTTCTCATACTCTGACCCCGTGAAAACCAAGCTCATTAGATAAATGGGAAGGAAAGCAAGCTGGAGAGGAAGAGTGTACACAGACTCATCACGTTAACAGTTGAAACAAGAATTTGTGCATCAAATACAAACCCAGTATCGCTCCAGACCCACAGAACAGGCAAACTGAAAGACTCTTCAAATCCCACGTGACACAAACAACCCCTGAGATGCACTTGTCTCCAACAGGCAGCACAGGATAGGCAGAGCTAGGATAGAGAGCCACAGAGCCTTGGATTTACTGGGAGTATTTCAGCAGCGGAGCCTGAGTAGGAACATCTACAGCCCCATTCCCAGGACAGGACTGCCTCAAAACTAACACTGCAGAGTCTCCCCACACACACGTGCTACTGGAATACATCCTGACATGCCTTCATGCTTTGGGTCCATGTATCTGTCACTTCTGCTGGAGGACAACTGTTAGAGATGTCTTGTATGTGTGAGAACAAAAACCTCAAAAGCAGAGAAGAGAGCATCACCTCTCCTCTTTGCTGCTGTCTCCGCTGCCACCCTCACTGCACAACCACCACCAACGGACTCAAACTCATTTGCTGACTGGGGTTTTGCCCACACTGAGCAGAAAACCGCCCTGGCCTTTGCCAGCCCCGAGCACACCATCAGAGCCAGCAGCAGAGATGCTCCGGAGCTCAGGAGGCAGCCTAGAGACTTGCTTTATTCCTGTATCTCCACAAGGTGTCCCTCCCTTCTAGGTCTCGTTTCGCCTTCCTGGGCAGGGAAACCAAAGCTCGCCCACCTGCCAGCTTCACCCCTTCTCCCGCAGCATCTCCCCGGCTCTCCCGGTCGCTCCTGGAACTAGAGGCAGCAGAGGCGAGGCATGCGGCTGGCTGCGGCTGTGCCCATCAGCAGCGCGTTCCTCCTCGCCCAACACACCAGAAGTCGCACTCTGTCCTCCATACATCTATCAGAGAGCGAGCAGTCCCTTGTTGGCTGCCTTTCCCAGGAGAGAAAGCTTGCCTTCCCACCTCACAGGGCTGGGCACTCCTGGGAAGAAAGCCAGGGAGGTGGCAAAGTCCTGCGTGGGACCTGAGCAGGAGCTGCCCTTACGGCCACTCTCAGCATACAGCAACAAAAGTCACTTTTCCCAGTCTGAAGGAGACAAAACCACCTGGTGCTCAGCACACAGTCAGTGAGCTAATGGGAATCGTGCACAGAGCACTGGGCATGGGAAACTGCTGAGCTTACAGCACATGAACTGCACCATTCTAACGGGTATCGAGAGAAGCTCCTTCTCAATACTGTTCATACAGGGAGCCATTTACTATAAATAAGAATTCAATGCACTTTGAAAGCACATAAAATAGTTCAAAACAGGTAATTTTTATCACAGAATCACAAGGTTGGAAAAGACCTTTAAGATCATCAAGTCCAACCGTTCCCATCCTAAGCTAAACCATATCCCTAAGTACCTCATCTACCCTTTTCTTAAACACATCCAGGGAAGGTGACTCAGCCCCCTCCCTGAGCAGCCTGTGCCAGGCCCTGACAACTCTTCCAATAAGAAAGAATTATGCTCAAGTAAGGACATGTATGACAAGGGCTGATAAAAAAACCCATCTTAATTCAATAAACTGCCATTCATGTTTAAATTAGTATTTCACTTAAATATGTTTTAATAACCACATATTGATATGCCCAGATAGTTATTCTAACAAGTGACAAATACTTCCTGTCTCTCTAAAGATCCCTCACTGTCCAGCCTCAGATAGACCAATGTTTTTCTCTCCAGCATGCCAGTCAATGACAAAGAAGCTTTTAGCCCCATAAATTTAGTTTGAAGTTGCCTCACTCTGACGACTCCCCATTCCCATTAATCTGGTTCTTGCCCATTTCAGAAGACCCTGTCATATCAGTTGTACACAAAATTAAGACTAATTCCCCCATAAAATGGGAACACACAACAAATTACAAAATGAATCAAAGGATAAAAAAAAAAATCATCAACAAATGAGCAAATGAATCAAAACATTCCAAACTCCTGACAAATACCACGTTATGAAGGACAGATCCATGAGCTGGCATCCACGAGCAGCATGTTATAAAAATCTCCCTCTGCCTCCAAGCTCTGATTTCTCCTAAGGTAGTTTTATCCCTGACTTATGCTTCCATCCATTGATTTCTGAAAGCATGAAGTTTTACTTACTCCTAAGTTGAAAACTCTCACAACGACTAGTCTCAAAAATAGTCTAGCTCTAACTCTCCACTTTATTTGGCAAATTTATGGTGATATTTTCCTGTCAGTCAGCCAACATTCAGGTGTATTCTTTGTTACCAAGGTCCACAGAGAAAAGATGCTAATGTGGAAGAGGATTCAACTCTGAATATGGCCACATTAAATCATTTCAACAACAAAAATGCACTCCTTAACAGCCAACAGCTTTCATTTACACCTCTTACCCCAACAGCAGGAGTACTGACAAATCTATTAGAAAAAACATTTGGTGCAATAACCTTTACCAACGTTGCTTAAAGATGGAGAGGCAATTTTCAGACTCCAAAGGGTGGAACATGGAAGGACATTCAAGCAGCACCGAGCTCAGCCTTACCTATGAATCTTAGAGTGAGAGTGCAGGTAGGCCAGCCCCTGCAAGGCACCATGGGTGATGGCAGCGATCTCCACTTCCTGAAGTGGTTTCTTGTGAACTACAGGGGGGGGGAAGAAAAAAAGGAAAAACCATAAGAAGGGAAGTGTGATCTTGAGAAAGAGTTTTTTTAAGAGAAGGAACCCCACCAATTTTGCCCACCATCTACAGCATGCTAGCTTCCTATGGCCTGGTGGCCATTAGCAGCTCCAGGCCTATAAATGCCTGGGAATGTATTTCACATCATAGGAAACTATGTTTTTCTTCACATTTCTGCTAAGGCCAACAGCTACTGTTAACACCAGGAGATATGTCTGATTGCAGCTTGCCAAAAGTATTTGATACACTCATTTTGATCCTTAGCAAGGAAAACTTGGCTCTTTTTCCCCAATAGACAAAAAAACCCCACCCAAAACAGGAAAATGAGGAATATCAACAACAAAAAGACATGCCAACATACCTTCCCTATATCCCTAAAAATGATCAGCAGGAGACGATGGCTGACTGCATCCTAGATACAAGAGATATAGCCCACAAAGAGTAGTTCTTGCAAACTATTTAGATTCCCTACTCCCTTGCTGTTGCTGCTGTCCTAGTTCTGAGGTCATGCCAGACCTCAGATGTTATATAAAAACATCTGTAATTAATCCTGCAAGCAAGGACCAAGGTGATCTCTGCAGGTTTGTGCTATGGTCATTCAGAAAACAGGCAGTCTGCTTAAGCCATCAAGAAGGCATAAATTGCAGGAACATACATTTATATATGCACTATATACATTTATACCTTCCTTTCACAGCACATGAATATGCATGGCAACTACACGTTATGCTGGCCTCCTTGTAAAGCCTTAGCTTACCCTCAGTACCACAACCACAGGCTTTCTAGCTGCAGAATGGAGCAGCAGAGAAGAACCACCTCTACCATCTGTGAAACAGCAGTCTGGGAGAAAACAATTCCCCACCATATTCAGAAGGGGCACCAGCAAAAAGAAAATCGAAGGCTATATAAAACTTACCCTCTAGCAAATCAGAAGCTGATCCTAAACAGTACTCCATAACCAACTGCAAGGAAAAAAACACCTCTTAAATAATAGGGCAGACACTCGCCCACCAACAGTTACTGCTTGGATGGCTGGGAAACAGTAGAAACAAAGAGAACCTGAAGTCACAAGAAATGCAAGAAGTGATGAACAAATTAAAATGCTCTGAACACCTTTCATTGTTGTAAAGAAGGTTTAGCACCCAGAAGTCCATGGGGAGATATTATAGAAGATATCCCATAATAATGGTTTAATTTGCATGAACAGAGAGGTGTCCCTCAGAGAAGCAGGGATTTGTTCCAATATCCTAAAGACCTATTCCCTTCAAATTACCTGGAAGCTTCTTCAGATGAAAGGGACTACAGGTGGCATGGGATGAATCCTGCTGCATGCAGGACACCATGTGTACTGAATATTTGGTTGCTGTACTGTACACATGTTCTGCTCATGAAGACCTCTACATCACTCACCCATGCCGTATGCTCTTTCAGGTAACAGCCCTTATACTCTATGGTGTTGGGATGCTTCAGCTGCTGTAGAAACTTGACTTCTTTGATGATATCCTGCCATTTCTAATTAGAAAAAAAAAAAGCAGAAAGGTATAAATACATTTCTCTGCTTGATCCACTACATAGTCATACATGACACACTGTAGTATGGGCTGAAAAGCAACCATAGAACTATTTCACAACACAAGATGCTATGAGTCAGAATTGCAAAAGCACAGGGGTACAACTCAAGTTGTCTGGATCTCTATTGCATTGAGACACGAGACATGACCCCCCCTGGCCCCAGCATATTTAAATGCTTGAGGATTGCAATTTTTCCCCCCTCATTCTAGCTACAACATATTTTACTTAACGCATTGCTACTGCTTTGCTGATTGAGATATCCAGTGGTCTCAAACTTGGTACTAAGCCACTCGCCCCAAACCAGACACCACCACCTACAGGACGTGCTACAGATGGCAGCACAGCAAGCTGCTCGCATCCTTCTGTAAGGCGGCACAAGGCAACTGCCACTTGGAAGATTTCGGCCCATGTGAGAGACCAACAGGTAAGCAAGGCAAAATGAGTTTCAAACATCCCTGGCTGATCCTAGCAAACAGATTCCTTACTGCATCCCAACCCAGCAATCCAAGGACAGAGCACCGCAAACACTAAGGAGTAAGAGGAGCAATTAATAAGCATCAATTGAAACAATACTGACATTTTGAATAGGAAGTCTATGTAATTTTAGACCACAGATCCTGAAAAGTGTTTTGCATCAGCTGTATGTTTCAGCTGCCACCTCAAAGAGCTGTGGTCATGGCTCCAGCAGCCGCGTGCCCACAGCGCACTGCCTACTGACATGACCACCCCACAGCACTCTGAATTCCCAGCCGCTTCCTGAAACTCAACTACTTGGCCAAATTTGCAGCTATTCCTTTTCCCTCTGCAAACCTCCTTCCTACAGAAGTAAGCAGCAACTACAGCAGTAAGAAGCTGGTCAAATGTGTCCAATGAAATACGCAGCTGATGTCACTGTTCAGATTTACATTGCGGCTGCAACAGCATCTGCGTGAGGAATGGGCTTTGCTCATCTTACCTCGTTCGTTTGCTTTCCACTGTAGGACATTTTCTTGACTGCCACCACTTCATTAGTGTGGGAATTTGTAGCCTGGAGTAGGGAGAGAGAAATAGATTAGATTGCAAGAAGCTTCTTTTTTTTTTCCTCCCTCTGCTCCCCACAGAACGAGCTGAGCCCTTGGCAAAGGCAGGTTTCCTCTCCCGTATCGCGTCCTTCCAAGCTCCTGTGCTGCAGAGGCATCTTTTACCAATCAGCTATTATGTCACTTTATCCTGACCTTATCTATCCATAGCCATTGCTCATCCCTCAGTCCTTACTGCACTTGCTACCTCTCTTCTGAGATGCAACCCAAGGCCCAATATTACAGCTACTGAGAACATGCCAACACACTTACTGGAATTGCAATAAAACTGATTTCAGATCAACCTTTGGAAAAATGTTTTCCAAGGAAACACAGACATGTATCAAAATCTCTGTATTTTCATCCAAAGCCCCCATATGATATTGGTATTGTTAAAGAGCTATTTCAATTTTCAATTTCAAGAAGATGCTTCATTCTGGAATTTATCTTGATTTAAAAAAGGGCCCTTCCTTTCACTGCACCCGATCTCAGCTTTGTGATGAATCAGTCACCATAATTCTACTTCTTTAGCAGCCTGGATGATACAGGGATAGGACTTCAGGCAGAAAGCTCCATTTTAGAAAGAGGTCTACTTGCCTGTGATTGGCACTGCCCTTGTTTCTGCACGTTAAGGACAGAAAATGTGAAGGTTTAAATGCTGAGTTGTTGAAATCCCAGTACCTCCAATCATTTACCATTTTTCTGGGGACAAAACTTAGTGCTTGTTAAGTGCTTAGAATACAACAGAAGCTAAATATGGTAAATCCTCCTTTCTGATGCTTGAGAGGATGACTACTTCACTTTCAAGTAAAGTATTCATGAAAGACACTTCATGATGCATGCAGTGACTTCAAAGAAAAACGATGGGAGGTGACCCAACAGAGCACAGGAAGTTACGACAGGAGCTGACACTCCCCCCAGCATACACTCCTCCTCCAGTGAGTTAGAGAAACCTGAAACCAAATTATTTTGGGGTAAGGCAAAGCCCCTTCCTCACTACTCACCAGCTTGATTCAGCACATAGAAGACCAAAAATATTTTGCTCAAAGAGAGTAATTAATGCTGATATTCTGGAAATGCTTGGAAACCTTTATCTGCTACGTTAACTCCAGGTACCTTCACATGAACAGGGTACCTCTTGTTTCAGCCCCAATCCTTGGCTGAATGGTACATGTTCTCATGGTTGTGGGTGAAGTTCTCACTGTACCAAGCGCTCAGAATCCTCCTGGATGAAATATCTTTAAGGGCTGCACAAGCACACTTGACAGAAATATCCACTTGCAGTGGTTTTGGCCACACTTGTAGATCTTTAGAGAAAAGCTTGGCAGAAAACAAACACATTTTGCTTGCAAAACCTCCTTTACACTGTCCTCATCTGTTTTATCACTTTTCTCTATTTCTGACATGGATATAAGTAGGTTGTTCTTGATGAAAACTATTCCTCTGAAGTGTGAAATCAACTTAGAGTTGATTTCAAGTCAAGTTAGCGTCAACTTCAAAATCTTGTGAGAAGTGACATATTTTTTCCTTAGCCCTCTGATACTTGAAGCATTATTTCTTTCAAGCATTAAAAGAAATTTCAAATGATCTTGCCAAGCCTTGGCAACAGTACACTGGAAAACAAAACAGCTTGCAAAATCTGAGCTTAAATTGAAACGTGTTCTAGAGTAATTGTATTAATCCACAAGAACAACAGTGACAAGACACACATCGACATATCTGCTGTTTGTAGTAGCATCAGGACCAATTTAAATAAGGTCACAGAGATGCAGCAACAGCCTAACCTGCCCCTTTTTATGTATCTGAAGTGCCTTCCTCATTCTTTTGGATGATTTATGAAGCCCTCTTCCTTCAAAGTTCTTTTTGACCTTTTGATATCAAGCATGTCAGGAACCCTGGAACCTTGCCATGATGATCCAAGATCTTATCCTCTGCCCCTGCCTTACTCCAGGAGACAAAAGAATCAAGATGTAAGACAGTAAAAAGGAAAAGAAAACACCATGAAGACACAGAGCATCCCAGTGTGGTAGGGAGAAGCCCTAGCATGGACCCACACAAAGTAAGGTATGGCTACAGGCCTTCTTCAGGGGAAGGGATGGATCCCAGACTCCAAAAGCTGCTAACAGGTGAGTTCCTGCACAGGATTTACACATACAGCACAACAGGGCCAAGACTCCAAAGAACAAATTACTGGATGCCAAGTGCTTTGTGCACAGGAAGGAAAGCTTAAATTTCAGTGTAACAGAGAAGTGGTGATGCATAGAGCTACTCTGTTACTACACTAATTTCACTACAGGCATGACCACAATCACCATCAAGCTTGGAGGATGCAGTTGCTGCTTAAGGAGGAAGAGGAGCATTGGGGAACTGACAATCTTTCACCCAGCCACAGTGACATTCCAGTTGTAACCCCAGATATCTCTAACACTCCTCAAGCTCTTCTCTTAGAAGAATGAGGAGCTTCTGAACATGACAGCTGAATGATTCAGGTGGTACCCTCACCACTTCATCTTTACCCTAAAGCATACCAAGAATACTTTCCCTTTCGTTTGGAAAACACTGAGTAGAACCTCCCTATTCCCATCTTAAAAAAAATACATCCTTGCTCTTATGGAGCTGATGAACATAAATTTTACTGCCTAATCCTCTTACACATGTAGGTAATTTATCATACTCTCACCAACCTGTCACTTCCTCCTACATCTATAGAATAGCTCTCCCACTATTGACCATCCAAGGCAGACACACCCCCCCATCTCTTACAACCAGATTATACATTGAGGAATTGTATTGTTCTCCCTCAAAACATGCACTGCTTATCTGACACAAAATGTCAGGGTCTAACAACAACCCCACCAGCACTTCTAGCCCTGTATGCAATTACACATGGTAATAGTTCACCCCAGTTACTGCCAGGACCTGGAGTTACCGGTGTCAGGGCACTTACCTATCAACCTCACTGTCTGATATTCAGAAATCTTAGTTCTAATGAACTTGATCTTCTGGAGCAGCAGGCCAGGCTACCAAGCAGCTTTATTTTGGCTTTGACTGGTATTTTTCATAGTGAATTCTATTTTAGTTTCACTGATAGCAATAGATTATTATTCTTTCTAAATCCAGTATTTGATGCTATTATTCTCACGTTCCAGATTAACAGATGGCACCCTTCCCACTAGAATTCCCATTCCTGTTAAGCCTTTCTCTTTGCTTTAGCCACAAAAGCATTTGCTATTGAAGACAGCATCTTATGAAATGAATGTTGGAGCAAGGATGGTGGTAAAACAAATGGTATTTCAAAAGACACCTTTAACTCCTAAATTATCAGACCAGCAGAGAAATCATTCAAATGCCTAAACACAATTTGAACCATTAATTCAGTGGATCTATTCACTTGTAATGACTTACAAGCCTATGAGCACCAAGTAGAGCATCTTGAAATTCCAGTTTGACAAATTTATTTCCAACTCTTTGAATTCAACTTTCAGCATTAGAGGGCACAAGATACCATAGACTTAACCTGAATGGTCGAGTTCACTATTAAGATTATAGTCAACTGCTACTGTGAATATGGTTCTAGCAGTCAAAGAGCTCAGGAGCACCCTGGAAACACTTCTTTTTGAGATGTGTTCTGAGAAAGCTAGCACACACAAAGCACTACAGGCCCAAAGGGCACTACAGGCCCAAAGGGCACTACAGGCCCAAAGGGCACTACAGGCCCAAAGGGCACTGACTTCTTACAAATGCTGAAAAAAAAATCTCTGCAACGTCACTTTAAAAGGTTCTTTAAGGTAAAGAACTATACTTACAAAGTAAACTGCTCCAAAACTTCCATGTCCAATTTCATGTAAACCCACAAATATTTCTTCAGGATCATCTTTGTAGAACAGGTCAGCTATTTCTGGGTCCTTTGGCACCCCTTTGCGCATGTTGAACACTATTATGGACTAGTTTGCGCTTTCAATTCCCAAGCAATTTCCTCCTTCATGGACAAAGCAGTTTGTAGGCAGCATTCAGCACCTGGGGAAAAAGTTAATCTTTAATATGTCCTTTCTGCATGATTCTGTCCTCACTTCTGATGGCAAAATAAAAGGAAACACTTTCAGGAGCAATAGACTTCACTAGCATTTCCTTCAGCTAATTCTTTTCAATTATTAGTCCAATTTAGATATAGAGATTAAAATGCATTCAGAGTACAACAGTTCTTTATCTCAGACAGGAAGCAAGTGCTGCAGCTACACTAAAGTCCACTTGAAGACAGGAGTTTTGTTGCTATGCAAAACATCCTGTGATACCAGTTTGTTATTCTTCATGCTGGTCTCTAATGTGTCAGTTTTTAGATTATCACTATTGTTCCTGCTCCTTTTCTCTGCTGTTTGCTTTGTTTCTCTACTCCCACTGGCCAGCTGGTGCTAGGAGAAAAGTTGCTTCTAACCCACAGAAACACTTCACAGTCACCTGATTTTTATTTATTTATTCAGGGCCATAAGATAGCTAGTGGTACTGGATTGTGATGGCTCTGGTCACAGAACTGGTTTTGAAAATTCCTAGAGTCCACCAAGGACAGCAGACCTGTACCACCTTTATATCTTCCTTTATTACAAGCGTACAATTAGACAGCACAGAACTGACCTGCATTGAAATGAAGAGTTTAAATATTCACCCCCTCAAATTTTTATTTATTAAAAAAATGGAAATATCACATTTTCTACACAAACACCCTGAAAAATCTGCACTGGTTCACTAGACACTGACTGGTGTGCAAAGCAGTGACGGATGCCTCTAGCCCACTGCTTTTGACTTCTGAAACCCAGCAGCTTATCCACAGGCAAGTCAACTGGAGCCCTTCCTAACAACCATCTGGAGCAAGTCTCAAAACTACTGCAGAAGTTATGTGGCCTCAATAAATGAGGTGCATTAAAAAAAGATTTCTGAAAACATACCCTAAAACATTCAGCCTGCCTCATAACACAAACCAGGGTAACAGAGAGACCAGCTGAGATTTAGCAATCAGATAAATACATGTAAAAGGCTTTGGCAGGTCTCTGTCTGCAGGTGCCACCAAGATGAAAGCAGAGCACAAGTTTGGTCCAGCTGAATCTCCTTGGCTCAGGAAGGTAAGTGATGGAGCAAGCAGCGCAGCACACTGCGGCTCAACAGAGCTGTGTGAAGTTCTCTGCTGGAGCCTACCTGGGTAACTGTGGCACAAAGCATGCTCTGTGGCTCAGATTCCTTTCAGCAGCATTGTCCTGTGCTCTCGTCCCCCCAGACTCCACGTGCTCTCTTATTCTGCAAAGGAAAAGCAAATAGGAGTATTAAGAAAATGAATTTTAAGTTTTATCCCTTATTCTAATATACAGAAATACCACATCCAGAAAAGACCACCAACTATCAGGGCATCAGCAGGAAGTGCAGTTGAAGGGAGTGCTGTAAATGCTCAAGGTGTCTTTTTAGGTGCATATATTCACTTCCTCTGCTCCACAGCCCTTGGGCTTGTTATATAGCATCGTAAGATAGGAAACCAGGAAGAGATGTTAAATGCCAAATTCTTTCACTTTTATAAAGATTCTTAAGCTTGCTGGGCCACAGGAGGAACGTGGAAGTTTGCTCTCAGACTATGCCTTTTAGATTGTGAGCTTTGTCCTTTTTACAGGCAAAGCCAAGTCTAGTATTTAGCTCAGTGCATTGTACTGGATGATGTACGGGACTCCAAAGAAAGTCCTAGGCATTAATAAGTCAAATGTTTGTTGGATTCCACTGGAGTGAGAGCGAGCAATGAAAAGATTAAAAGGGAGGGCAACCAGTTAGACACATCAACTGCAATCAGGTCTAGACTGCTCGCGGTTAAGGATGCAACTGTCTGCAGTCACCCATTCCTACCATGTGCAGCAACACCCCCAAAGTGCCACAGCTAACCTCTTGGGCTGGGGGCCCGGGTGTCAGCCACACCAAGAGCTTGGAATTCGTCTGCTGTTATAGAAAAGGCTCTTGTGTAGCCATGTCCACAGGCAAAATGCTTCACAAGTAAAGCATAAAGCATAGGTGAGTTGCAAAATGTGAATTAAGGTACACCTGACTTGATGATAAGCAAACTAACTCATCTTCTCCTTTCTTAGGAACAATTATATGAGCAGAAATCTTCCTGTTAGTAGCTAACATTACAAAAAAATGGTATTTTGGTCTACTGTTCTCAACACAGAGCTGTTAAAAAGCTATTTGAAGAGCTCCAGAACAAGGCTCTGCAATGTTTCGTTTAAAAAAAACCAAACCCAAAACAAACCCATCAAAAAACCAAACAAAACCCACCCCTGAATTCTAAACAAATGACAAAAGCCAGATGAATGAAATGATTATTCATTCCCAGCTGACTGGCCTCACCCAAAGGTGCTATATTTACTGCACCCCTGCAGACAGGGGCAAAGAATGCCACATTTCAGGTCTGGCATTCTTCAGCCCAGTGAAACAAACATTTGGCTTTAAAACAATAAAAACCAAACTGATGAAGAAAACAATTTATCCAGCTCCAGTCAAATGAAGCTCCCTGCCATAAACAAAGCCCGTGCGGCTCTAGTATTCAAGGATAAATTAGTAATTAAAACAGGAAAGTACATGTCAATAATTAAAGTTAAGCCTTAAGTAATGCTGTCATTCTCCAACTGGGACAGGCATATATAGCAAGGTCATGCACTAAGTCTTTTCAGCAGGGCTCTTATTTTCCAGTAATTACAGAATCACAGAATCTTAAGGGGTGGAAGGGACCTCGAGAGATCATCAGGTCCAACCCCCCTGCCAAAGCAGCTCCCAGCTCAGATTGCACAGGCGTCCAGATGAGTCTTGAGTATCTCCAGAGAAGGAGACTCCACACCCCCCTGGGCAGCCTGTCCCAGGGCTCCCTCACCCTCACTGGGGAAAAGTTCTTCCCCACGTTGGTGCAGAACTTCCTGTGCTCCAATTTGCAGCCATTGCCCCTTGTCCTGTCCCCACAGACACTGAAAAGGGGCTGGCCAATTCCCCCTGCATCCCATGCCTAAGATATTTATAAACATGAATTAGGTCCCCCCTAAGTCTTCTTTTCTCCAGGCTGAACAGTCCCAGCTCACCCAGCCTGTCCTCATACGAGAGATGTTCCATCCCCTTAATCATCTTTGTAAATTACTACCAGAAAAACTTAGGATGGAAAGTGTATAAATGGAACTGGGGTCCTGTTGATGTGAACGTGACTACGGACTGCTGCTGGCAATCCCACAGTGCCTCTCTGCCCAAACTCAGAGCACCCTTTGTGTGATGACATCACAGCACTAGAGATGTGACTCGGCCTACAACAGAAAAGATGCAAATCACACCACTCTGAGGTAAGCCAGCAAGGTCACAAATTCATAATGATACTACTCTTTTCCAGACACACAGAGACCGAAATAAAGATGGTTTTAACAATGGCAGAGAGATATGGGAGCCAAATGCCACTACTAACTAGAAAAACCTCCAGTGCTGGGTACAGTCAATTGGAGTTCTTCCAATTACTGAACTAATGCACTGAGAAAAAATTCCTACTAGAAGCCTGATATCTATTCTTCATACTCCAAAACCCACATGTAAAGTAACATCTGAGCCTCTGCACAGTGGGAAGGCCTCAGATGCAAACAGCATTCATCACACTGGCGGTGACTGATGGAAGTGATGAGCAATTCAAGGCTGTCAGGGTTTCTGGGGTCAGCATTCTGTTCATATCTGTAGATGCCTCAAACTGCCTACCTAGAAATTAAAGCCCTCATCAAGAGTTACTAGTGAGAAATCCCCGCCTTGGAGGAAAAACTGCTTATGCCTCATTTCTGAGATACCCTAAGGGGCTAGAAAAATAGGATGAATTCTTGGGAGTAAGTTTGGCATCAGAAATTATAGTAAGAAAGATATTTAGATGATTCTCTGAGAAAAAGATCTCTAGTGAAGATTACAGAACATATAGGAAAACCAGAAAGAAAAAAATAATTTAAAGGCCTCTGACTATTCTGGCTACCATTGGGAAACCAGCATTACACTGGATGTATTGATATGGCAGCATCTCTGACATTTCTGGGAGACACAAGTAGAGGAAAGCAAAATCACTTTAAAATTCCCCTCTTCATGGGAAATGTGTCCAGCAAGCTGTGGCCCACCCAGCACCCAAGTGCCCAAAGCGAGAGCAAAATACTGAACAAGTGTATTGAAAGCCTCAAGTGTAAGTCATTCCTGTCCTTAAACCAAGGAGCAGCTCTGCTCAGAGCAGTGTGTGTCTCAGTTCCCCTCCACTCCCACTCTTCCAACACAGGAACAAAACCCAGCCAGTCAGCCCCCCTCCCAATGGAGGGGCAGTTACTGCTGCAGTTCTGGCCCACTGCCATCTTTTCATGGGGTTTTCAAGGATTCTCTACTCCTCACGCTAAATGGTGCTTTTAGTGGCTGAGGCAAGATAACAGCAGGTCTCATCATGGCGTTTCAGCAGAAAATGATGGCAGAGTATGGGAACAGTCAGGCCAGGAGGCAGAGAGCAGCATTCTCCTGCCTGTGAGCGAAGAATGATGAACCAGGGACATGTCCTGCATGCTACTTGTAGGCTGAACCTTGGATAATGCTGTAACAACTCTCACTACCCAACCAAGAAACCAAGTTGCTTAGTTTCTTCCAACAGTTTCTTCAACCTCAGGCAACCCTTGCCTAACAAGAACACGTTACTGCTTCAGCTACACGTTTGCACAGAGATTCTCTTGCTACTAGTTATGAGCTGTAGGTGCTCTATTAACAACACAGAAAATACCCTGACCCGAACATAAAGGAAGCAACATGGCATAACCAGAAACACCTTTAAGAGCAGCTGAACCACCCACATTTCCAAATACTCCATGCATCTCAGATGATACCTGTATATAGGATGCCAATTATCACTGTGCACTCAAATTCTGCAGCAGCTAACAAGGTCTTCATCAGAAGAGTTAAGACATTTACTTCTTTATCACGTCCACTGAGCACCCTTACCTCACAGCACATGCGAGACACACAGCACCACTTCCACCCCTTGTGAGCGCCTCAGCTTCAACACTCCAAGAAAGCACAAGAATGTGGCCTGCAAAACTCAGACTGAATTGCATCTCACAACACTAGAGCATCATAGAATGCTTTGGGTTGGAAGGGACCTCAAAGTTCATCTCTAGTTCCAACCCACTCCCATGGGCAGGGACATCTCCACTAGACCAGTTGCCCAAAGCCCCACCCAACCTGGCCTTAAACACCTTCAGGGATGGAACTTCCTATAGGCCTCTTTCAAGTGTGTACAGAAATACACAGAATTGATATTTGTTCCTAACTACACCATGGTGTTTCCCAAAATAAGGACAAAGTTTTCCACTTCAAGCAGAAAAACAAATGACAGGAAACAGGGTGGCAGAGCAGCAGGTTCCTCTCGTAGGAGGAGCGACACAACATGGCTCACGGGTTCATTTTTAGATTTAAATTTCTGGGGGAATAATTTTACATCATGAGTCTTTTTCCAAGAATGCCAGACACACAGAGTCCACTTCCTTCACTTCAGTCTACAAAGTCTCCAAAAATCTGGAAGACAACATTAAGGAGTGAATCCTCAGAAAAACACAGCCGATAAAAGCTGTCCTGAGTAAGAAACCTTTTGAGCTCCAAGTAGGCACAGGCTCAAGTTCCGCTGAAGTTCCCATGCATAAACTGGCACTGGTCTGACTGTCTGATCTGGTGGTTTGTTTAAGAGGCAGGAGCCTTCCCCCCTGTCCTCCCTTCACTCGGTACAGCCATCCAGGCCATGCCCAGGCTGCACCCAGTGACCCTCAGCCAGCTCCCGTGCGTGCAGGCCACAGCCAGGCTGACCAGGCTGTTCCTTCACAGGGACTTCGGCTTTTAGAAAAAAGACTCTCAAACCTCCATATTTTAAGCCTTCTGGTGCCATTTCTTTGACTTAAGAATTACTTTTCCAGCTAATGTTATGTAACTGGCAACAACATACGTGTTTTTTTCCTAGTATATTAGCACTTAGTTTATTTTAATGCTTAAAACAGTGCAATACACATATCTGGTATACAAATTCAAGCTACTTACAAGTCTGCCGACAGCGTACAGAGAGAGCAACAGTACACTGCTTGCTTAAATTCATTACTGATCCCAATATGCAACTCTGAGATTTCCCTTTGGTCTAGAAGTAGCAAGTCCCCTCACGTCCCATCTGCAAATTTTTAAGCAGCAAAATGACCCAAACTGTACATAGCAGCAATGGAAGGTACCCAGTGACCTTCAGCAGCAAAGAAAGATATTTTCAAGCACTTGAAATCACTCTGTTACGAGGACAGCGCTTCCTGAGGGCATGTGGGAGGGGGACCAGGTTCAGGAATTAGGACACACTGCTAGGAAAGCTGAATAACACAACCAGAACATAAGCACACGAGGTGCCGAGTCACACAGAAGTTCAGACATACCCTTGCTCCTCAAATACCACCTTTTGCACTCTGCTTTTCAAAGAAATAACTTCCCAGCACATTCAAGACAATGACATGGCACCAGTTTTATTACCATTTACATACTATTTGGATGCAACTCCAGCTCTTCACTACTCACATCTCCTTAGAGGAACTGCAAGGGTTTTTCTTTGCCAAGCACTCCGCTCAGCAATCCACCCTGACCATCACCCCGACACATACACACTTTGATTCTGTATTCTCCAGTGCTGGCGTGGGTAGCAGGTCACCTACAGTTAACAAGATTACTCACACTAATAAAACCTCTTGAATCAGAACTTTACTAAAGTGATCACAATGCCCCAGGAGAGGAAGTTAAACCAGTCACTTGTAGGTCCCTACTGCAGATACATCCCTTCACCAAAGAAACTTATTTACCCTGATTGGAGCAGTAGTTTTCAAGGAAATGTTGTTCCATTTGCAACTTCTCTGTGACTGCTATTTGTGTGTCAAGAACATGACTATAAACTTATTTTAAAACACCCCAAACACATAAAACCACTGGACTTGAAAGCCAAGAGACAAACAGTTTCAGTCATAGGGAAGGAACATTTGAACAAGTATGAAGTCAAGCACCATGCCAGCCTTTCAAAGGAAACTGTACCAGTCATGTTCACTGGAAATCCTCCTGGCAAAGGCACACCAGCTACTAGAGGGACCTGAAGGGTTTTATAAGATGTGACAGAATGCAAATGCATCAAAACCTGACTATATGTTGGCTTTCTCCTTGCTCTCCAAAAATGACCTTTATTAAGTTTCGGTAACTGCAGAATGATGATTAGGCACAGCAATAAGGAACCAGTGACACCTATGGCACTGATCCATCTTGATTTGGCACCAGACAGTAACAATTGTACCCTCTCCCCCACCAAAACCTAATAACTTATACTATTGTTTAGGAATTTCCTATGGAAAAGAGTGACATGCAAGGTAAAAGGTGCACTGATCCTCTAAATTTCTTAAAAGGAATGATACTCTGAATTGTGCCGTGGAGATATCCTGGGAACTAAACATAACACACTGGAATGCAGGGAGCACAGGACATCTGAGAGGATGTACTTCCAACCCTGCTGTTCAAAGGCAAAGTACCATCTCCTTTCTGCATTTGATCTGAAGCTCATGACTCAATCAACGTTTCCACAAAAGCCAACACTGGTAGTCCTACTGCAATCTGGTTCTTAAAATTCCATCAAATTTCATAATTCAGCCTGCTGTTTCACAGGTTTTAGTTTCACTTGTTACATTTTCATCCAAAGTTTGTTTAAAAAAGCAGGAAGAGAATTAGGAGGCATAGTCTGGGCGATTCCTGACACACTCGTTTAGGCCAATACAAACATACTGCTTGATCCCTTTCCCCTGAAGCACTGCATAGCCCTTCTGAAGTATTAAACTCAGCTTAAAAACAGGTATCTGTAAATTTTCTCTCTAGTAACCACCCCTGTATACCCACAAGCCTCCATGAAAGCAGGTGAGGAAGTCTGACAACCACGGTGCTCTTCCCCAGAAACATGTAAGACCATTATGTGACAATGGAGCCTTTTTCTCTCCCCAAATGCCAACGAAGAACACCCCTTACTTACTAAGGGCCTCACACAATTCAAGTATTTGTCATTATCCATGAACCAGAAGCATTTACAGCATTATCAACTGAGTTCACAGCATGGGAACAGCACAAACAGAAGGAAATGTGCTGTCCAGCTCAAAATTCGGGTGACTTTTCAGACAGGTTCCCCAATTGAGCCTCTAAACTGCTGCCAGGAGCAGCTCTGCTCTTGTCCACAAAGCAGAAGCAGAGGGAGTTGGTTAGTTTGTTTTTCTCTTCAGGGAACATCAGTAACACCACAGCTAGCATCAGGCAGCCTTTCCCTAATCCCACATAGCACAAAACCCCACACATGACTGAGACATACACTTCTGACTTCCCCACTGCGGATGGTTTAGTGTTTTGAAAAATTTTTACCTGCCATAACACTAAAAGATAAAAATCATATAATGTGTTAATGACATGATCGTGAGGAAACCATGAATGAGTTAAAAACACAGATGATTAACCCAACCTGGGAGAGCCAGAGAAAGCCACAAACAAGCTGGTTCCTCCCAAATCTTGTCCACAAGTGGCATTTTAAGAATGAAGAGAAATACAAAGTACAACAGCAGTTCTTAGTCTCCAGACACTTATCTCTTATGGGCAAGAGGCAAACCCTTTACCTGATCTCTGCTTTGCCAAACAGGTGTAATTGTAGTTACTCAAGATCATGGGGTGAAGCCCGGGCTTTATTGAAAAAGCTGAAGAGCATCGTGGTCTGTGGGGACAGGACAAGGGGCAGTGGCTGCAAATTGGAGCACAGGAAGTTCCACACCAACCTGGGTAAGAACTTTTCCCCAGTGAGGGTGAGGGAGCCCTGGGACAGGCTGCCCAGGGGGTGTGGAGTCTCCTTCTCTGGAGAGATTCCAGCCCCGTCTGGACGCCGCCCTGTGCAATATGAGCTGGGAGCTGCTTGGGCAGGGGGGCTGGACCCCATGAGCTCTCCAGGTCCCTTCCAACCCCTGTGATTCTGTGATTGTTCTTCACAATAGATATGTAATGAAAAGCCAAACTTCACAGCAAGGGACAATGGGTGATGCTTCCCAGTAATTTCCCAGTGAAGTTTAAAACAATTTAATGAAAATATGCCTGTCTTTATTTTGATTAAGTGTCATTAAGGCTATGACATTTCTTGGACTAGAACCTGTATTTTATCATAAAGTCAAGAGTGCACTATTTCGGTTTTGCAGGTATATTTGACAAGATTAAAAACTTGGGAGTCAGGAAATAAACCTTGTGTAGTTTAAAAAAAATAAAGAGGAAAAGGCTTCTTGCTCTGAACAACATCATTTCACAGTATTTCATCATGGTACACTTGAAATAATTCAGCAGTACATCTGGAAGGGAGGAAAGATACATGAATAATTTTAAATCCTGATGTACATAGCATCACAAGGAGAAATATAAATTTCATCAGATCTTCTCATCAAAACATTTCTAAAACATCACATATGGGTCATGAAATTGAGGAAATTGCCTCCTTATTCTCATGAGATTTTTTCTATAGCATTTTTACAGGCCCTTCATCACGTTGCTTGAAAGGCAGTGAACTCCAGACAATTATGAATTCATGAGTATTATGCTGTGTGCTACTCAGAGGCAAAAATAAGTCATCTAATTTGTTTATGAAAGCCTGAATAGACACACCAGTGCACTCAGAGTTTCCTACCTATTAATATAATGGCTTCCAAAGAGCTGGAACCATTTTGTGGTTAAAGCTATTTGTAGGTATTTTTTTAAGCATTTATATTTTGACCATCACGTAATCAAAAGAAAGACACACCAACCAGATAAATCTATTCCCACAGCTTTCCAGAGTGTGTAGGATATGCTGCAGTGAGTGCTGCCCTACTCCTACTCACCTGTATTATAATTCAAAACTGTAGGGCTGACACAGCTGATGCTGAAGCAATCACAGTGACCACTAGATCTACAGCCCACAGGAGCATTTCAATAGGAAACACATAGTGAGGCCGCAAGCACATCTCCATCTGCATCTGCACTTCCAGCTCAGCTTTTCAGAAACATAGGAAGCCACTGTCATCATATGGGTCCCATCACTAAAAAATTCTGTGGGTTTGAAAATCAGTTTTCATATTGTGAGCTTCAAGAGTGGGACTTTGATTTCGCAGACAGAGCAAGTCTGAACCTGCAGAGAACAGCTGGATGTAACGGAGGTCAGCAGATAACTGCGCTACCTAAGGGTTACTCTGCACTCCCCAAGGGGTGTTTTAGTGGAGGGACCTGTATATATTCACACCTGACACCATTTGGGGCAAAAAGCAATTTTGCTACAGAAGTGTGAGGCAATGAGGAAGAGAAGACTTAGGGGGAAGAACCTAATTAATGTTTATAAATATCTTAGGCATGGGATGCAGGGGGAATTGGCCAGCCCCTTTTCAGTGTCTGTGGGGACAGGACAAGGGGCAATGGCTGCAAATTGGAGCACAGGAAGTTCTGCACCAACATGGGGAAGAACTTTTCCCCAGTGAGGGTGACAGAGCAGTGGAACAGGCTGCCCAGGGAAGTGGTGGAGTCTCCTTCTCTGGAGACATTCAAGACTCATCTGGATGCCTATCTGTGTAATATGAGCTAGGGAGCTGCTTTGGCAGGGGGGTTGGACCGGATGATCTCTCCAGGTCCCTTCCAACCCCTATGATTCTGTGATCTTTAAGGTAACAGAGGCTAATGAAGCTGCACTGCCTTTGCTGGAACACTAGCTGTACTTTGGAAAAGTAGGTTTCTTTTAAAAATTGTTTATTTCACTTTTGCAAGAAAATGTAACTCAGGTACTGATTTTCTGGAAGCTATACTGCAGCAAAACTGGCCAAGAAGAGGGTCATGCAATAGATCCTGCCCAAAAAGCAAGGAAGGGGATGCGGGACTGCACTCACGGAGGGGCAAACACCCAGACACTGTCAGGTCACAGAGTACCTCTCGCAGCAAAGCAAACAGACTATTTGCCCCCTACACCATCTGTTTAAGACAGGGGAAGGTGAGTATGTTCTTTGTGATTCTAAGCAAATCCATGGATCTTCTTTATGAGCATATGATCAGTAAAAAACCCAGACCCTCTGAATTTCTAGAGTCGCACAGTGCAGCATGTGTTTCTTCCTCTCCAGCAGCATGTTTAGAGAGAAAGGCTTCAGAATCCTAACCCAGCACTGCTGCTGGTGCTGGAGCCAACCCAGTGCACCCCGATGTGCTCCCCCACCTCACCAGCCTTCGTGGTGTCAGACCCCCTCTTGCTCTGCTCTGCCAACCCCCCCCACCACACACCTCTCCCCTTCTGCACCAGCCAGAAATAACGCTTTGGGAAACAGCCTTTGTGATGACTTTGGCTTATCATTTCAGCTTGGTCTGCCCTCAGTGACTCCAGCACATCCAGCTCTCTCCCTGACCTGTTTTTAGGCATGACTACAACCATTAAGATATGTAAGAGGATTTTTTTTTTCCCTCCCCACAACAGTATAATTAAAAATGGCTACATCTGTTTCATTCAGGTGTTCAAACTCTGCTTCAGGAGTGGAATTAAATGTGGAAAAGTTTATTGAAAAACACACAAAACATCAATTTCTTCTGGGAATACTATCATTAAAGATGACAAATCCAGCATGTACCAGCCAAGACAGAATCAGTCATTAATACTGCACCACTTACCCACTGGCTTTGTAAGTTTACTCTTTTGCAGCATATGTCTTTTTTATGGCTAGAAATAAAACACACATAGGTGAGAAATATGGATAGCTAATGTCAAAGACATTATTATCCAACAATTGTGTTCATCCTCTGTGGAAAGAGCACTGCATGGCTGAAAAACCTGGTTAGAAAGATAGCATGCTGCTTTTATTCAACACCCAGGAAGCACTGAAGGTTTGCTGTAGCAGCCAGAGACGTGCTGGTGAGCTGGCCCTCTTGTGCACGCCTCTCCTTCAGGATCATTTTAACATCCTCGTGACAATTACAGCAATTGTTTCCATGCAGCAGTTCTCACTCAAGTATACTTGGTACTGTAATGATTCTGTCTGCTGTAACACAGTAAGTCATCCCTAAACACTGCATGCACCATGAGAGCATCCAGCTTTACATAGTACACTAATAAAAGGGACCAACAGCCTGTTTTACAACCTTAGGCATTTAGTTTCCTGGGCAGTCTCAGTGAAGCTAGGAGTTTCTTGGTGCATAAGGCAGAGATAAAGCCCCATGGAACCTGAAGACACATCAGGGAGGACACACAGCAAGGGGGTCTGGTGGTACCTGGAACCTTCTAAGGGTGGACTTTGTCCCACAGAGTTCAAGGTTTAGATTAGATATTAGGGGGAAGTTTTTTACAGAAAGAGTGGTGAGGTGCTGGAACAGGCTGCCCAGAGAAGTAGTGGATGCCCCGTCCCTGGGGGTGTTCAAGGCCAGGTTGGATGGGGCCCTGGGCCACCTTGTGTAGCTCCAGGCCTGGAGGTTGGTGGCCCTGCCTGTGGCAGGGGCGTTGGAGCTCTATGATCCTTGGGGTCCCTTCCAACCCATGCCATTCTATGATTCAAGGCTGCAACTATCCATACTTTACAAGACACAGATGGTAAAATGGGAAAGGAAACCTGTTCAAGGTCACCCAAAAATACAGGAAACACAAGTAAACCCAAGGTTTCCAGGTTAGAAAGAGCTGGGGCAGCACTCACACTGAAAAATTACCTGCCTGCTCCCCCGTGCCCCCACATTTGCCTGTCACACTCATTGCCATAGTTACCTGTTTTTCTGGCCAACACAGCATTCAGAAAGAAAATCACCCAAGATTCCTTAAAGATCTGAATAAAAGCAAGGAAGTGTAGGAAACTGAGAAATACATGCAACCTTTCCATGGCACTAATTTCTGCAGTACCTCGACACTACAAGCAGGAGGGATTTCCTCATCACCCAGTGCTCTCTGAGTCACACAGATGCTACTGAAGGAACCCCGTCACCCCGCCAGCGCTTCCTCAGCCGCTCGCTAGCAGGGTGCACACAGACCAGCGCTGCACTGAGCGGGGCATGAAAGGAAGAGCCTTACTGCTTGCTGATGTCCTCTCCTACCTCACAGGGTGCAAACTAATCACAGAATCCTAGAATGGCCTGGGTTGGAAGGGACCTCAAAGCCTGGGCAGTGACACCCTTCACCCACCCTGTGCCAGGGTCTCCGCCCTCCTTGGGAAGGATTTCTGCCTCCCAGCCCCTCTCCAGCTGCCCTCCTGCAGCTGAAGGCTGTTCCCCTGGGCCCGGCCCTCCTTGCCCTTGTAACCAGTCCTTTTCCAGCTCTCCTGGAGCCCATTCAGGTACTAGGAGGTCTACACCCAGAGTCTTCTATTCTCCAGGCTGAACCAGCCCTACTCTCTTCAGCCTGTCTCCTCAGCAGAAGTACCCAAGTCCTCAGATCATCTCCATGGCCTCATCTGGACTCGCTCCAACAGCTCCATGTCTGTTCTCTGGGGAACCCCAAGCTGGATGCAGTACTGGGAGTGAGGGAGCAAGGTATGTTTCTCAAGACAGTGGAATACAGGGAGGGGAATCCTCCCCCTCCTTGATCTGCTGGTCACACTGCTTTTGATGCAGACCACAATAAGGTTGGCTTTCTGGGCTGCAAAAAAATACACTGCTGGTTCATGCCGAGCTTCTTGTCCACCAATACCCAAGTTCTCCTCAGGCTGCTCTCAATCCATTCTCTGCCCCGCCTCTAGTTGTGCTTGCGAGGGCCCTGACCCACGTGCAGGACCTTGCACCTGGACAAGTTGAACTTCATGAGGTTTACATAGGCCCCACCTCCCAACCCTGTCAAGGTGCCCCCTGGATGCCATCCCTTCCCTGCATGCAGCATGTCAACCCACCACACAGCTTGGAGCTGTCAGCAGACTCGCTGAGGGTGTGCTCAATCCCACTGTCCATGTCTTCAACAAAGATAAAAGAATGCTGGTCCCAATACTGACCCTGAGGAATGAGGCTTGTGTCCACATGGACTTTGAGCCATCAACTGCATCTGAGTGCAACTACCTGGAAATTCCTTATCCACAGAGTGCTCCATCCATCAAATCCACATCTCTCCAATTTAGAGACAAGGATGTTGTGCAGGACAGTGTGAAATGCTTTGCACGAGTCCACGCAGATGATGTTAGTTGCTGTTCCCTTATCCACCAACACTTTAATCCCATCAGGCAGCCACCAAATTTGTGAGGTGGGATTTGCCCTTAGTGAAGCCATGTTGGCTGTTACCCACACATCACTTTCCATGTGCCTGAGCACAGTTTCCAGGAGGATCTTGCCTGGCACAGAAGCAAGACTGATCAGCCTGTGGTTCCCCAGGTCTTCCTTTTTTCCCCTCTTTAAAACTGGGGGTTATGTTTCCCTTGGCTTGATGATACCTAGTAATGCTCGATCAAACAAACTCAAGTTAAATTTACACTGCTTCCTGTCCTACACCTGCATCCTCTTGCTGTACTGAGACCTGAACCCTGGCACTACCAGCAAAAACCTCTGGGCACCTCTCTTTAATACTGCTGGTCCTTTTTGCTTTGGTAAATTTGTTCCATGTCTGTTCCAGATCTCCAGGGATTCTTTTTTTTTGGTAGCTTTTTCTATTTTAGGAACAAACATACAGACACAAGTTTCCTCCATCTCCTCACAAGTTCATTTAAGGCAAAGCACAAATACTACTGTTATCTCACAAGCTTGGTTTCAGCAATTATGTTTTATAGAGAGCTGGTTCACAAATAAAACTAATATGCTCAAGGAATATTTATACTATTAGGGTCATAAATCATGTTTGTATCTCTCCCAGTACCTCCCTCCATCAGCTCTTTTTTGATTACAGGAAAAAATGTTCTGTTCTAAAATACATATACACAAATTTACTTGTTAAAGTAAATCTTTAAAAAATTAAAATCACTACATACAGTATGATTCAGCTATAATATCTTGCTACCCCTTCAAAGCCAAGCACTGTAGACAGATTATTTCAAGAAGGGGCAGGAAGCTGTTTCAGAGCTGCTGCAAAGCCCAGCAAGTATCACAGCATCAGATCACTCCAGGTTTTGCCCTAAGATTTTCAGTACAAGCCCCAGGAGCTTTCCTGTGTCCATACTCCCCAAGTTCAAGTTTGGGATTCTAGAGTACAGTTCTGCATCAGCTTAAGGAGTTTTGCCTAATTCAGCTAAAACTTAACTCATAACTGCATTACAGAGTCATCCTTGTCTATGCTGTTTTGGACAACTCCACCTTAATTTAGCAAGGCATGAAAAACATGTAGGACTTCAAGAGAAAATTCATCTCACAAACTGCTTTCAGCAGCAGCCTCCCTCTCCATCAGGCTACCACAGTCCTTTGTACAACCTCACACCCACCCCATAAAGAAGCCAATCCAGTCAACTGGTAACCTGGCAGAAAGCTTCCTTTTCTGCCTTTATTCCCAGCCTCACTCCACATACACCCACGAAACGGGCATAAACAGCCAGGGGCAGGAACCACTTACGCCTGTGCTGCCCAGACCCTGACATGAGGCTTTCAGACCATCTCCAGTGGAGTTTCAGGCACTGAGACTGTCAGGAAAAGTGGTCATTTTGGGGCACCTGTTTACCAAAATGTAATTAATTCAATGTCTCACCATGAAGCCTACTCACACTTCATTTCTCTCTGTGTGGAGGTTCTTGGGTGATCACCAAACACTGGCAGCTCACCAGAGCAGTGCTACAGTCACCCCAGCAGGGGACAACTGTATTTTCTTACAATTAATATATCGTTACCACCTTAGCTAATTCCTTGTACTTGACACATAAACTAAGCAAATAATTGTGTTGCTAACACAGCAGGGTGTCAGACACCAGGATACAGGCACTGCCTCAAAGACAACACTGAGGCCAGAAAGCCTGTCTGCTCCAACATGCTGAGCAGGCTGCTGAGACAGAGGGCAATCCCACAGCATGCAGCACCAGTTGTCAGCCAGGGGAATAATCAGGGTGTATAAGAATATGCAGCACTCAGACTTTTCCAATAGCTGGATAATGGAGAGGTCCAAGTCTGTGATTTCAGCCTTAAATCTTATTTTCTTGGGATTTATCAGGTCCTTAGTGTTGCTTTGATGGAGATCTGTAGCAGCTTTAACTAAAAAAAAAAGTTTTAAATTAGAACTGGAGGGGAAAGCAAAGCAGTCAGCTTCACTGGGCACTGGACCCAGCTGCACAAGGCTAGCTCAGCACACTGCAAGCCAGCTCAGAGCCCTATTCGCACCACCATGGGTCTGGTACCCACCCAAGGGAGATGGGCAGAGGAGAGTAGCAAAGAGGCACAGCCACCAGTGTTAGGGTATGCAAACTCACACGTATCTGTCCCCTCAGCTCATTGTTTGTTTTATTGTTTAATTAGCATTGCAGTCACAAAGAACCAATGTACAGTTTTAATAGACATTAATACTAATTTTAAGTAACCTATGTCTAAATGTCATTTTTCCACTTGAAATTCATAATGCACATTTCAGTACTGCATCCTCATGTACAGGAGTAGCCTCAGATGAGTCTTAAAGATTTCATATTTTAGAATGTTAAACCCAGAGAGAAAGACATCACCAGTAAACAAAACCTACTTGGTGTCCTCAAGAAAACAAAATTGAAATAAGGTTAAAATAAGGGATGGGACTAATCCTCTTGGAGGCAAAGAAAGTAGACTTGGTCTCCCAGGACCCAGTGAGTCCTTTTAGGAAGAGGGGAAGGTAGGTCACCATGGCAACAGAGTATTTTCTGAGATACTTCAGCAGTGCAATGTGCTGTGCTATGAACATAACAGAGAAGGCAAGAAGCATACACTGAATTCTCTGGTCGCTGGGCTGTGTGATGAAAACACCTAAGGACTTATACTGCCAGTGAAAGAAAGCTATTGTGAGGGGAGGGTCAAACTTACTAACTGCTGTCACACCTTGTCTGCAAGTACCCAAATCCCACCAGAGTACTGCAAAACTGCACAGAAACAGAAGGTGACAAAATCTGGAGGGTGGCTGCAGGGACAAAAGGGTGCTTGAGAAAGGCATCTTCTGTGGGTGGCAGTGGCAAACATTTCCACTGGCATTTGAGAGCAGGACAGAAGAGACAAGAGAAATTAAAACAGGGGCATCACTAAAGCAAGAGAATGTAACAGAAAGGGTATAAATGAAAATGAAAGATCACAGAATCACAGGGGTTGGAAGGGACCTCAAGAGCTTATTGGGTCCGACCCCCCTGCCAAAGCAGCTCCCTAGGACAGGGCACACAGGTCGGTGTCCAGATGGGTCTGGAATCTCTCCAGAGAAGGAGACTCCACACCCCCTGGGCAGCCTGTCCCAGGGCTCCCTCACCCTCTCTGGAAAGAAGTTCTTCTGCAGATTGGTGCAGAACTCCCTGTGCTCCAACTTGAGGCCATCGCCCCTTGTCCTGTCCCCACAGACCACAGAAAAGAGGCTGGCCATTTCCCCCTGTGTCCCACACTTCAGATATTGATACCTATTGATCAGATCCCCTCTCAGGCTTCTGTTCTTAAGGCTGAACAGTCCCAGCTCACTCAGCCTTTCCTCGCAGGGGAGATGCTCCAGGCCTTTATTCATCTTCACAGCCCTTCTCTGGACTCTCTCCAGGAGGTCCCTGTCTTTTTTATACCAGGGAGCCCAGAACTGGACACAATACTCCAGATAACCATACCCTAAAGAATAATTTAGAGATCTCTACAAAAATACCACTGTACAAGCAGTAGCCAAGGCCCTGGCAGAGGATGTTGGAATGCGTGCGTTCAGTGATAAAGCAGCAATCAAATCCAGGTTTACAGGTAAACACCCCAGAGGAAGAGGAGACCATTTCCAGACAGCTGTAAGATATGATGGACTTTTATCTTTGCTCTAATGATTATTTGCCATTTTGAATCGTCACCAAGATAGCCATTTAGCTGATTGGTATTTTTGAGAAGGCATCTACAGTAATGACACAGATCTGTATATATTAAATTTAACAACCCCAAATAGGTTTCGGTCACTTATCTTGTAGATAAGAGTCATTCATAGCAGAGGTGATGAAATCAGGACGTTAAAAACAAACACAGGCAGGTCTACCTTGAGTGGCTCAGACCTGGGAGAAGCCAGGAGAGTGGTGGATGCGATGCATGTGTTACACAAGTAGGGTCACAGACTGTAGTAAAGGTTTTCAGCTACTCACACACACTGCTGAATTTTAAATTAATTGCAACCACACAGGAAAAAGACCTGGGGGTTACTGGAGACAGCTCTCTGAAAACATCTGCTCAGTGTGCAGAGGCAGCCGAAGGCAAATGCAGTGCTAGGATCCAGAAATACAGTGACAGAAAGTGATGACAAAAGTACTAATTAAGGATCAAAGATAGGATAATACCTAAATACAGCATCCCATATTAAGTACGTGAAAAAGGCTGCAGAAATAAAGGGGAGAAAGAAAGAGAAGGCATCAACATGCTGGTAAACTGAAAATAAAGCCAGCTTACATAGGGGATGAATAGAAAAGGCAATGATGCATTGAACAGAATGGGAGAAAGAGGACACAAGGAGGCTGTCCCTTTCTCCCTCCCTCCAAGGAGAGATGGAGCGAGGAATGCAGCCAAAAGGTAGCAAATTTCAGCTTAGAAATACAACAGCTAATTCAGAAGGACATAAAAATACTGTATGTTTCTATACTGAACACAGGAACAGAACCTTCTCAATGAGTAAAGCCCCTGACTTAGAATGCTGAACACGGGGCTGGGCAGAACTGGAGGCTCAGGGAATTGCAGTGGAAATCAGAACACTTCCACCTCTGTCAGGAGGGGTGGGGACAGCCCGAGGCCAACGTCGCAGCAACACTCAGGAGCACCTCCTCTACAGGGAAGTGGTTTAGTTTTGCCCACTCAGTAGGCATTTGTTCCCACCTCTGAGAAGTGGGAGCTCAGCACCCTTCTGTCTAAGATACAAGTTCCTCTCACACCCCAGCCCCTTGCTACCAGCACCTGCATGCTGCAGTCGTTCCTCTACGGATTTACTTCCATTCCCTTCTTGATCCAGAGTGACAATAAATCCCTGTCAGGCTCCCACTACAATCCAGCACCTTTACTCCTTCTAGCACCTCCTCAGCTCTTTCTCTTCTTCCCTTGGAAGGTACACCTGCTCGTACCATCTGACTTCAAACCCCCAGCTAACCTGGCTAGTCATGGAAACCATTTCAAGCCACGTTTCTTGTTCCTGAAAAGAAACTGTCCTTGCCAAATATTATAGCTCTTTTTAACCCTACTTCAGTGTATTCCAACAAAGTTGGGAGTGAACAACAGCTGAAGAGAGGAAACAGATCAAGACTCTCTTTATTCCTTGTTCTGTGGCAAACTCCTGGGACAACAGCTTTTACATATGCAAGGAAAGGAAAAAGTCACTTTTTCCCTCTGTAGTTTTGTTTTCATCTAACAAATTCCAGTTAGACTTTCTAAAGCTCCTTGGAGCTGTCAAGCTTATTCCAAGGATGTTCTGGGAATTAAGAGTTATTATTTGAAGTTTGGTTACTATGGATAACACACTCATCAAAATATCAAGCAAAAGCATAGCACACAAGCCAGCATTCCACAGATCCCATCACCTACAAGGCTGCAGCTCAGCACTGGTCCTTATTTTCCGCTCTTTGCTGGCAGATGTTTATGTTTTATCATCACCGAAGCTAAAGCAAGAAAAATCTTGCTGCTTGCATGCCAGCACTCTGTGTTTTCCTAGATTTATCTAAACAACCTTCATCCAGCTGATGCTCTGTGTGAAGCAGATGGAACAGGCAATGGGTGTTAGAGGAGCTGCACCCAGCAGCAATGGGGGTGCACCATGGCACTCCACTGCTCCACTTGGGTGCTGGCTTTGCTTGACTACAAGTAGATGCATTGCAAGGTTCCTCACGTACAGAAACCAAACAGATCTAGCCCCACCCTTCTTCTGGATTAAAACAGAGCTGCTTGAGTAGCTATGGCCTTGTGATTTCCGGGGACAGATGTTTAGGCATCACTTGACCACTTCAAGTTTTGTTGATCCGGGCAGATACCAAGCTAAGATAGCTACAACTTAATGTGACTGTATAAGCAAGGCCTTAGTTACACTTTTGCTTAACTCTCTGCTGTGGCAAGGCTGCCTTTGCTGAAAAAAAAAAAAAATCAGAAGTAAAAAGATCAAGGCCACCAGACATCGGTAGGAATCCTTAATTTTAAGTCTACACTAAAGAGCTTGACTTCTGACAGACATTCCCCATTTAAAAAAACCCCTCCACTACATTGTTCTGCACACCTTGCTTTGGCAGCAGCACACAAAGCAGTCTTTGAAGGCTGTAGCAGAATTTCAGTATCATCATCTTAAATCTCATGCAATTAAGCCATTAAGCTTTTCTAAAAGAAACCAAAATGGTCTTTTTGCTGAATAAAACATCTGAAGCTCATTCACTGATAGGATCTCCATGCCCTACTTGTTACCTTTTTAACCAGGCCAAAAAAAAAAGCCTGAATGGAGGTTAAATAATACATGAGGTTTTTATCTAAAGACAACTAAGCTTAACCGCTTCAGCAAAGCTTTCATCACGAGTAACTCTTTGCCAAGAGTATTCTTCCCTGCGGGCAGTGTATTTGGACTCAAATCAGCAAAGTCAGTCATTTATGTCGGTGTATTCCAGTCCTACTTTCTATTTGGACAGACCAAAGTCCCTCTCCCCAGCCCGTGTGCCGGGTGAAACACCCGCCGTCCCACGCTTCACTCCAGCCCTTCGCCTGTCTGGGTGCAGATACTCAGTTCATGTTCCTCCAAGAAACAGACCCCTGCCCCTCACACTCACACGATCACAGAAACACCCCCTTCACCACATTAAGGCAAACGTGCCAGAAAGGTGACAATCTTTTTTGCCCAGGTACATTTGATGACAGGCTGGGTGAGCTGGGACTGTTCAGCCTGGAGAAAAGAAGACTTAGGGGGGACCTAATGCATGTTTATAAATATCTTAGGCAGGGGATGCAGGGGGAATTGGCCAGCCCCTTTTCAGTGTCTGTGGGGACAGGTCAAGGGGCAATGGCTGCAAATTGGAGCACAGGAAGTTCCCCACCAACATGGGGAAGAACTTTTCCCCAGTGAGGGTGCCAGAGCCCTGGGACAGGCTGCCCAGGGAGGTGGTGGAGCCTTCTTCTCTGGAGATATTCAAGACTCGTCTGGACGCCAACCTGTGCAATGAGCTGGGAGCTGCTTTGGCAGGGGGGTTGGACCCCATGAGCTCTCGAGGTCCCTTCCAACCCCTACAATTCTGTGATTTATACAAACATCTATACAATCCTTCCTATGTTGTGAGTCAGGTTTCTTTCTGACAATGTTTTTACCATTAGTAATTGAGATTTTGGGGAATTATGTGCTGAGGAAGAAGAGCAGGGAAAAGAGCAGGGAAACAAGGTTTGAGGTGGTGGTGTTTTCCTGATACATTTCTTGAGCCAGGTTTCAATACATGAGACCAATCTTCTCCTGATAAGGAGTATCACCCAGCCTCACTGCAGCAGCGCTGAACATGCCCACAGGATAAAGGTCTTCTGCTGCCTGATAAGGTCCTGCACTGCACCAAAGGCACGTGTGCAGGAATACATCAGCATTCTCAGAAAATACTCTGTTTAGAATCCATAACAGGTTTACACACAAGATGCTCTTTTCCTACAGAAAGGGTCCCTGCATTTGACCCTTGAGAAAATAAAAGTATTTAGTTTTGCAGATGAGAGAGGGTTAAAACATTTTGCCTAACTGTGGAAACATTATGATCATTTTATCAGGCTTAGCCATACTCACACCACACAAGTTTATTTTGGGCCTTTCAACAAGGTCATTCTAATTTTTTTTAATACCAGAATTGCATTTAGATATTTAAAAGAAAGACCACACGAAGGCATCTAAACACATGCCTGCCAATTCAACAAACAGTAGTCCTCTGAAAAACACACACAGGATATTTTGAAGTGAGGGAATAGACATGCTCTTACTCAACTCAAGATGCTGGGATGCCCTTTGCCTTTCTGCTCCCTGAAGCGGAGCTCCCTCCTGCCTCCCTGCGCTCCCCTTTTCATGACATGTTCTGTTCAAGAGTCTGAGATGTTAATTAAGCCCAACAGCCTTCAGAGACATGAGCACAGCTATAAAAAGGTTCCTGAATTGAGCGGCTACAGAAGGAACTGGCATCTGATCAAACTTTCAAGAGTTACGCTCCCTACTTTATAAATAAGTCAAGGAATTATCAGTTTTTGAAAGTCTCCAGCACTGTTTTAGCTGCTGGTGCCTCACATACATGTTACAGCCCTATTTTATGGGTTCCACATAATGAACCAAAGGGGATACTAGAAGCACAACTACAAGAGAATCCAATCCTGTACCTTTGCCAGAAGGCTCTACTTAAAATTTTATTTATATGTTTAGCAAGAAACAAAAAGCTGACTGAAAGACTTAAAACCAATTCTGTATTTTCCACATGCTACAGTGTCTAAATTATGAATGCTTTTCATCAGGGACAGGTTCTCAATCTCAAGACAACCCTTTATTTTATTCTGGTCCATTTTAAGTGCAGCTTTCCAAGATGTCATATGAAGTTTACCTGCAGGCTGGGACGTACTAACAGGAATGAAAAGAATGAAAAATACTACTGTTAACTAATAATTCGTGATAGTTCAGTTTTTTACTGTGTTGTCATGTCAGTCCAAAATCCTAAAGGAGCTCAGGAGACTTGAGGAAGTCAGCTGGACCAGGGTGACTGCAGGAGTATCCAGTCACTCCTCCCATGAGGAGAGGATACTCGGGCAGGAAGACTGGGGAAAAACTCCTTTCTGGGTCTTCTGAACTCAACTATATATAGTATAAATGTGTAACTAAGCCTAATATGACAAGAACGAAGGCCTTATAAGGATTACCAGAGCTACCATGAATTTTACATGTAGAGCTTACAATTTTAGAGCAGTTGCAAAGAGAAATCCTTCAATGGAAGCCACACTGAATTCTTCTGATCCACCTTTCTGCATCAAATAACCATACCCTTTCGTGACCGTCTCTTGGTGAAAAGCACCAGCTCTTTCAGAAGTGTAACTACAGGGAAAAAAAACACCAAATAACTGGATAGAAACAACATACATGATGGGCAAACATTTCTAATGGAGCCAAATTTCAGTACCCATGACTTGGGAAAAAAAAAATCCATCCCACTTAAATAACTAAGTAGGGAAGTTATCTTGCAAACTCAAACACAGCAGCTTCAAACCATTTGAAATGATGCTGCACGCAGACATTGTTGACAACACAACTGCACGTTTCCTTGATCAGAAACAAACTTTCATAGAGAATATAACAGTAGGAAGAGGCTGCAGAGCAAACCTATACTGTGCTTAAACTTCCCATTAAGCATACATGAAGCCAAAGAGCGGAACCGCCTTCTCCTGATCTCGCTCTGCTAAGGAAGTGCAACGTAGCAGCGAGGTTCAGCTCCAGGCTTCCCCTTTTCCAGGGCACGGCAGGGACGGGGGACCCCTCCCTGCTCCACTCACCACAGCTGTAACCAGCCAGGAACCAACAATTCTGCCTTAGCTCTGCGAAATCAGCTTCTATGGTGCATTGGCACCCTCACAGCTTTCCACTGAGAGTCGTGGCATGGTCACTCTGCCCTAAGCCCATCTCTGCAACCTGGAGGAGACACTGGTCGGTACGATCAGTAGTAGGAAAAGCACTTACAGGACTTGCCTTTTTCCCATGAAAAAGGAATTCGGTCTGTCCTTAGGTATTTCTCTGTGTGCCCAAGAAGATAAGGTACACACTGCTCATTGGGGGTTTTTAAACATGAGAGCTGCCCTAACACCCCTGCGCCTGCTATCAGGGAATGGGAAAGCCCACCTGGTCATCTTCTGCTCACTTCTGTATGGGCAACCTTCCTAACCTGACAGGCTCCACATTCAAATATTTTCCTAAGTCACAGCAGGATGTCACATACCACACATCCTAGACAAACAAGGGACCCCAAATCTGGGGCATATTCCCCAAGCATGAGATGACCACATCTCCACATGTTAACAGCTGCTACTACTCAGAGGAGCTGGGTGTCACCCTAGAGCCCTGCACCCCTCCAGCCCTGCTGCCTGTCATTCCACTGCTTCCTAAAGCTTTATGTTTCACCCTCAGCAAGCCAACATTGTTTCATCGCAGAACAGGGCAAGCTTTGCAGCTCTCTTGGGTGTGAAAGCAGTCTTGGACACAACAGCGCTCCAGGGATACTCAGGGACTCTCTGAAGCGTGTACCTCTAGGCAAGATCTCCTCCCGCATGGGACTCCAGACCTCTGCCCTGGAAGAAATGGGCACATCAGGTTTGGAAGCAGTGGGCTGCTTTTTATTTGGACAATGTGGAACACGAACTGATTCTCAAAGTGCACAGCAGCTCTGTATCTCGCATGTTCAGCTTGCAGGAGAGCCACTCCCTTAGATATCCTTTCAAACCACCTCTGTCCTCTCCTCCTCCACCTTCCTCTCTTCCGATGGCAGAACGTGGGGAGCTGTGTTCCAGGGCAGCCACCCCCATCATCGCCAGCCCAAGCAGCTCCTCAATTACCGGTCTGCAGAGAAATGCCAGTCACAGGTGGGCATCCCAGGTGGGCACAGTTCCAGCAGATCTTTAATACCATTAAAGCTGCTCACCCTGATGGCATACCTTCACCTTCAGCGAGATCCTATATGAGGCACTCGAACAGCACTTGCAGACTCGCTTCTCCTCTGAGATTTGCAGCTACCCAGAAACTCCACAGCAGCACAGACCCGTGAGATCTCCTGCTGATAAAGGACTTGTGCTTGAATTGCTTGAGAGTGGCATATAGCTCAAGAATCACTTTAACCCCCAGGGTTAAAGAGTTGGAGAAAAAACTCACAACATAAAAAAAAAAACCCCAAACCCAGGGAAGATCTCTCAGACCTATTACATATTGAAACTAAAGCCACTCCCTAGTGACAGTGGAGCCAAAACGAAATTTCAAAGCAGAAACACATTTTCACCATAGTGCTAAAGATCAGAAATGGAAGGAAGCACCTTTTACAAAGATTTCACTTAAACGTCCTCATTAAAAAGGAGCAGCAAGTAATCATTAAGGCCTTCTAATATATTTGTGTCTCCAGCACTCAGTTTTATTTACTGAGACTCCAGAAACTACCACAAGCAAACATGCAGCATCTGCTACTTGTAAGATGAGTCAGGGTAGGAAATTCCCCTGTATTTATTTTCTAGGAAGCAGTTAGGCAGCTGATGACCCAGGCAGTTATCTGACTCTGTATGCACCCACACAAATAAGGAAAAATGGCTTCTATCAATAAATGCATGTTGTATTTGACATAGTCACCCCAGATTTCAAGTAAGAGATTACAAATAGGAAAGAATTATTTTGGGAAAACATTCCCCAGTTTAATTTGTATCTTGACAAAATTCTTGTTGCATCCATTAAGGACAGAGAAGGCTGGAAGAAACAGAAGCTGATTTAAATAAATTGAATGAATTTGAGTAAATTTTGAAATAGGAAGTGCACAACAGAACTTGAACAGTCTGCACTTTCAAGTGCTGCATCACTAACTGTGCAATCTCTTACCACATCTGTCCCTCCCCAAACTTTAAATAATCTCAGCTCCCCACCCCCAGCTTCCGTCTCATCTAAAAACTACGAAGGATCAAACTCCTCCCTCTCACCTTCCGACTTCTCACCACTCCAGCACGCCACTCTATCAATGCCTAGTTTTCAGCCTGCACGCTCCTCCCCTGCATCCCCAGATGTCCCCTGTCACCCAGACACTTTGCATTTGTGCTGCTGACAGCTAGATCCTTCACACTGCCGAGCTGGCTCATGCTGTTCCTCTCTGCAGATGCTCGACGGTCCATGAAAACCTCTCAGAGAACACACCCACAGCAGCCTTTAGACCATCCTCAGGAGTAAACCCTGACCTGTCTTGAACTTAAAAGCATCCTGGTTACACTCATCTCTCTTACTTTCAACAGTCTGTCAATACCTTCTGCACGAGAGCAACTGCCATGGGCTAAATCTCCATCTCTCTGGCTTCTAGGTTTGAGGTTGGTCAGTCAGAACAATAGGGATTTTAAGAGTCAGGTCACATTACTCAGTGTCTGCCCTGGCTTTTACTGAAGGAACAAATGACCTTCTAATGAAGGAATGCAACTCCACCAACCAGGTAAAATCAATTTTTAGTTCAGTAGGTACTGAGGAGGCAAGGCCAGGCACAAATTCAAGATCCAAGCCAAGTTATTTTATATGGTTTTGACCAATTTCAACAGTTCTACTGGGTGATCTACACAGCCACAAGGAAACTGGGAAGATACAGGATTTCCAGGAAGATTCACAGTCTTGGAACACTGGTTGTGTCCTTCAAGTTATGACACAGTTTTGGTTTTGACTTCTAATCTGATAATGAGAGCTCAAACATTTGTGTGCAAGTAGCAAACTAATAACACTTCCAGATAAGCCCTCAGGCTCCTAGAATTACTGAAGAGCAGCAGTCTCACCTTCAGAGAGTACAAGATGGCCTTCTTGAATTACCTTGACTCTTGATAAAAATCCAGTAGGACAAAAGAGAAATTCCACCTCACTTTTGAACAGCTGAAAGTTACATCCCCATCTACCAACAGAGTGAATGTAAACCAAAAACAAATCCACCACAAAGCAGCAACACCCTATCCCATGAGGCTGAACTTGGGAGGACTGTTGCTTACATATGACCACTGAGACAGAGTAAGATTCACTACTTTTTACCATGGAAATAACTGCAAGAAGAGTTACAAGCCCTAGTATTTAAATACAAAAAGCTACTTGCTATCTCATTAACAGTCCATACAAGGGAGGTTGGTCTTAACTGAGAAGTAATCCCCAGATTCATACAGGCTCCCCATACATTAGCTGTCCTTCAGAGCAGCACAGGACTCTGTAAAATGGGAACTCCCCACACCCCAATTATCTGCAATATTTACACTGAATATGAACTTCTCTCAGCATGAACTTTAAAGTATTTCTAGGTAGTTCAGCTAAACATAGCACGACATTTGAACAGTCCTTAGTGCTTGTGTAATGTATTAGTAGCAGCATGTCAACAGGGACAAAGGTAAGTACTAATACTTAGTACTTGGCTGTTGACAAGTGCTTGATTACCAAAGCAGTGTAAGAAGTGTAAAAGCCAGTTCAAAGAAGCACCTGGAAACTTTCACTCTGTTACAGAAGTCCCTTACTCTCAAGTCAGAGGAAGAGGCAAGTCTCGGAACAGGTTGTAAAGCTGACCAACAGGCAGTTCCCAGCACTCACAGAATCCCCTCACCAGCACAAGACAATTTTTTCCAGCCATTGAATTTTCTTTAGAAGATCTCTGGTCAGGGGATTTTCAGGTATCCCTTGATGTAAAGTAGCTGGAATTCTCTGCAAATATTTACAATACACGAAGGGTTTGTGCTGAAGTGCCACATCCCGTGTTTGGTAGCAACAAAGGCACAGACCTGAGCTACAGCAATCTATAGCTGGGCTTAGTTCCAAGAAAGCATTATTTATATCAGCATTTCTTTTCTGATATCGTATGGCCTTTAACTAGAAAGCAGCATTCTTTCATCAAAAAGATGTCAACATAATCATACTAACATACCTAGTATCTTGTTTCAAGCTGCAATCAGTGCTACATAGATGAGATAAAGACAAAAATCTAAATACTCTAACCAAAACCTCAATATACCCCAGATCCCTCCCCTGCTTTCCAAAACACACAAATCCAAATCCCCTGAAACAACAGGAAAGTGCATCAGATGGGGATGCCAATACATACAGGGGCAAAAGTACGTCCTAATGTGATACTCTGTGGCCAGCAGGTCCAAGCAGTGATTGTGCCCCTGTACCCCGTGTTGGTGGAGCCACACATTAAACACTGACTTCAGTTTTGGGCCCCTCACTACAAGAAAGACATCCAGGTGCTCAAGTGTGTCGAGAGAAGGACAACCAGGCTGGTGAAAAGGTCTGGACAACAAATACAATGGGAATGGCTGAGGGAGCTGGGGGTGTTCAGCCTGGAGAAGAGGAAGCTGAGGGGAGACCTTAATACCACCTACATTGACCTGACAGGAGGGTGCAGAAAGGTGGGGGTTGGGCTCTTTACCCAAGTGACAGGTGATGGGATGAGGGGAATGTGCCAGGACAGGGTCAGATCAGACATTAGGGACAAATTCTTCCCCGAAAGGGTTACGGGGCCTGGCACAGGCTGCCCAAGGAGGGGGCTGAGTCCCCGCCCCTGGATGTGTTTAACAGACAGGTAGACAAGGTGCTCAGGGATATGGGTTAGTAGAGGACAGGTACAGTTGGACTCTAAGGTCCTTTCCAACCTAGGGTTTCTGTGATTACACTACAGGCAGCATTATTGAAAACCACACAAAGAAAGAAAAAACCCAAGGAAAAAACCCAACAATAAACAACCCAGATTTATCAAACAGACCTCTGGGAGCCTGAGAAAATCTCACATGTAGCTGTCCCAGGAAACCTGCTCAGCAAAACAGCCACCATGCTTTCGTTGTGTTTCACCTTTCTGGTGAAGGGTCACCTGTGTGCAAGTGCATTTCTATCAGTGAAAAACCTGCCTGTACTGCAGGTACACTTCCACATACCACAGAAAGCACACAGAGGCACCACTCTGCTGCCTTTCCCTCTCTAGAGAAATAAAAACATGGCTTTAAGTAGCTCAACGGTGTGATGGAGAAGAGCACACCACTGCTGCTCCCCTCACTCACAAGAGCTACATGAACAGAAAAGGTTTGAGCTCTGCAGTATCTCCAAGCAGTACAGACTGCTGCGTGCATGATGTCAGTCATCACCCCAAGGTCCACCTGGAGAACATCTGCAGGATTCATGCAGTGACCTGGCTGCCCCAAGCGAATCTTCAGGTGACAGTGCTCACAAAGCACAGCATCCCCACAGTGCCCTTGCAGGATGTGGGAAGAGCTCAGCATCACACCATTTTCAAGATGGCATGGTGCACCCATACACCTAGCCCAAATTACACTACCAGGCATCTTGAGCTACAGCTCCATGTTCACCTCTTCTGGATAAAAAGAGGATCCAAAGATTTTACCTGTACTGTATTGGATGAATAAGTAGATTCAGACCAGTCTGTTCCAGAGTATGATTCAACTACCCTGCTACACACATGCAGAACATGCACAGCTTCACAATGCTTCTTAAAAAAAACACCCTGAAGTGCATCTGCAGAAATCCTTTAAAGACCACCAACTCTCAGCACTGCATTGTTCATACCTCTGGTCAACAGCTGCATACAAGCATTGGCGTTTTGAAACACGGTCTTAAAACCCATTTCCCATATTATTGTTATATATCAGCTCAGGAAGACAGACCCATTTCCATGGGATGTTAAGAAAAGCACAGTAGGCACTCATCCCGCCACTTGCCATGTATATATTCATCAGCCAACCATATACTGCAAATACCAACAGTGACATTTATGTCAGTGGAGTGTAAAACCATTTCCCAACCTCCAACTGAAATGTCAGTGTCAAGCTTCAATATTAATGCCTGAGCTGAGCAGAGGAAGCCCCACCACTACGCAAGAGCAGAACTAGGAGAGTGTTTTGTCACCAAAGATGGGCCAACACCCTAGAAGCACTGAGGGAAGTACATGCAGCAAGGCCACTTCATCTCTGAACAATTAAGACATTTAACCATTTATTTCTATCATCACATATGTTTTCCAGCCCTTCCAATCACACATTCAACACAGAGACAATGGGTGAAGAATCCAGTTGTGCACCCTGAAGTGCAGCACTCTGAACACAAGCTCTGAGAGCATCCTAACCCTCCCCTTGTATCACCCACCACCAGAAGAGACTGGGCTTGCTGAGAAACTGAGATAAATTAACAGTCAAAACAAACACGAAACACCCTGTAAATCTCAAAGGGTAACACAAGACAAATGCTCAACAAGCCTGGTATCTTTTAAAGGCTACACAGAAACCACAGTGTCCTTCAAAAGGCTGTATTATCTTAAAAAACAGGGACAGGCAGAGCACAAGCACTTTAAGGACAAGGAACAAGATGACCAGCACAAAAAGAGAAGTGCATCTAATTCATCTGAAGCACATTTTTTGACAGCAACTCAAGATATATTGTAATTAAAATTACAGGCCAGCAAACGTTCTCATGCTCAGAAGCTATTCAAACATATTCCACAGCAAAAGTTTATTTTCTAGTATGCATTTGTCCTTGGAAATTCTGGGCATATGGATCTGGATTTAGATCAGTCCTGGCACAGACAGCAGAACTTCTAACTACCTGCTCTTACACGTTTTGGCAGATAAATCCAGCAGCCTTACATATGGGTTCAAGATTTCCATTTGAACCACCACAGGTTTCTTGATTCAATTTAGTAAATGCATCATTTGGCACATAATTTAGGAGGGAGGATGAAATTTTAAAGCTGCTTCTGAAAACAGTGGAGTATGCCCAGATTACTATATAAAGATTCTGGAAAAGCTACAAGGAATTTAGCTACTGTCACATATATTTCTGCCTCTGTTGGCCTGGAAATGCCTCTTAGCCCTCTACTTCCTTCCAGAGTTGGTTTATGCAACCAGTAATTGAAAGCATTCACCATCATGTCTTTCTTTAATATCAGATACTGTATTTTTTCAAGACAACTTCTTAAGAAGGAAATGTAAAAGAGCCACTGCAAACATATGTGCCAAGGTAGCCAGAGCCAAACATGAGCCTGGTGAATTAACCAGGAAAGAAGATGAGAAGAGCTGATCCTTCCAGATCAACACCAAAAGCAATGTTTTGGTAATAGAGGAAAAAATGATGCCTAGGATACAGCTGTTGTGCTGGCAGAGAAGAGCCTGCCATACACTGGAAGTCTTCAGACCTGCCCAGCCAAACTGAGTTGGTAAAATTTCAAACCACACTGTTTAAGAGTAAAAGAGTGCAGAAACTATATGCCCTGGTGTCGGGGCAGACAGCAGGCCTGCCAGCGGCCTAGCTCTCTTCTCCCAAGATTTAGGCCCTGACAATATTCTTCTGTTCCCATGAGACAGGAAAAGTTACTCATGCTGAGAGGATCCTGATAATCACATTCTCAAAACACAGAGGCCTTGTTGATAGGGGTACAGGCTGCCCTAAACCAAGAAGCAGTTATGGGAAGGGATTTGGGAGTAACGGAACATGTTAGGGACCAACCATAACAAGAGGGGCAAACCAGCAGGTGTGTGGATGTTTTTAGGTATCAAAGGTAAACTCAGGATATTTAGCTGTAAGACAGGTTTATCAACCAATCAGTGTGGTGTGAACAGTGTGTGTAACCAATGAGCAGTTGTTTAGCTTGCCCCATTTGCAGTAATAAAGGTCTAGAACCTGTGGGATTGCACCCAATAAAATGGCTTCACCTCAAATTCATATCGAATTGGGTGTTGCTCTCTGCCGGGCGCCACACCCTGGTACCTCAGCATGGCAGCCCTTCACCGTCACATCAGTACCACACCATTCGTTACAGTGAGCCATCCCCACCTCTGCTCCTGCATTCCCAAACTTAGAGCAGGCCTGCATGCACAAATGCTAAACCAGCCTAATATATTTTAAAGGCTACACAGAAACCACAGTGTCCTTCAAAAGGCTGTATTATCTTAAAAAACAGGGACAGGCAGAGCACAAGTTCTTTAAGGACAAGGAACAACAGCTCTTCATCTCTTCTGCTCATTGCTGGTTTTAAGAGCTGTTGTGACAGGTCTGCAGATACAGTATGTAGACCCCAAACACTCTTCACCAGCTTTTCTGAAGTGAGCTGATGGTTTCACAGCTATTTCTCACAACAGGCAGCAACACAATCTATGCAGCTGGCAGCCTGACCAGAGACCAGGAGACCACTCGGGGCCCACAGTTCCCTTCTAGCTGGAGGGCACTGCACGGGGCAGACAAAGAATGGTTTAAATTGGAAAGGGGTAGATTTAGATTGGATATTAGGAAGAAATTCTTCGCTCTCAGGGTTGTGAGGCCCTGGCACAGGGTGACCAGGAAGGGAGGTCATGGCTGCCCCCTCACTGGAGGTGTTCAAGGCCGGGTTGGATGGGGCCTTGAGCAGCCTGGGCTGGGGAGAGATGTCCCTGCCCGTGGCAGGGGGGTTGGGACTTGATGATCTTTAAGGTCCTTTCCAACCCAACCCATTCTATGAAGAAAGTGAGTGCTGCTGCTTCTTCCATGAACTTATCATGGCAGGCAGGTGGCTTCCATTTCTGAAAGACTTCCTTGATTTTCTTTAAGAAAGCCTGGAATAAATGGTATTAATACTGCAGCAAGTTCACGTGGCTATGCACTTGACTTGGGAACCACTGAGTTTTGGTAGCCTTTCATGGCATCTAAGATGAGGGGAGAAGAGGCAGGGAGCCAGGAAAACATTGCCATATGTGTTTAGAAAGCTTGTTATTTTTAACAGTGCATTTTACGACCAGCAACCCTGAAGCAAAACAGTTAGAACATTGTCCTTCCATTGCTGCTCTGACAGCACACCAAGAGTTTTCAGAGGGTGGGTGTTTTAAGCCAGTGCAGCAAGGCAGACTGATCCCAGGAAGGAAGGCTCACCTGCTGTGGCAAAAATCAGCATAGGAAGGTTAAGTTTATTCATCCATTACACTGAAGAGCTTAAAATGGAAGCATTCTATATGTCTCTCTTCAGACCAGGATGAACAACAAGAATGAATCACTACTACAGCAAGTGACTGGAAAATACACTGATGGAAAGCGATGGTATCTTCTGCCCCTCCCTCCCTCCCACCAATGAAGAGTCCTCATGACCACATCTGTGCATGCTTTTGCAAGGAGGGAGCAAGATCAGATTATAGAATCAGAATGGCATGGGTTGGCAGGGACCCCAAGGATCACAGAGTTACACCCCCCCTGCCACAGGCAGCGCCACCAACCTCCAGGCCTGGATCTACACAAGGTTGCCCAGGGCCCCATCCAGCCTGGCCTTGAACCCCCCCAGGGATGGGGCATCCACCACCTCTCTTGGCAGCCTGTTCCAGCCTCTCACCACTCTGTCTGTAAAAAACTTCCCCCTAATATCTACTTTAAACCTTCCTTCCTTTAGCTTTTTAACTTTTATTTCCTTCAACCTTTTGTGTTTCTCCAGCTCCAGAGGCTGGTCTGTAAGGCTGCACCTTTCCTCACAATCCTTGCTACCCCTCATTCTTAGCTTCTGGATGCACCACTGCAAAAATCAACAGCAGCTAGAGATACTTGTGCAGGGCATCACACCCAGTCCTGAAGCTGTGGAGGTTTGAAAAGACTGAAAGATTTAATGCATAAAGTTTGGGATGAAGCAGGAAGCACATTTTGGTGTGAAAAAAATTCTTCAAAATAACAACAGCTTCACTTACCAAAATTCTGATTAAAAATTAAGACAAAAAAAAAAAAGAGAACGATTTATATTCACTATGAGATAGTTAAAGCTAAAAATAACCAGCCAGCTGCAATTCCCACCTTATGTGGCTAGGCAGAAGTGCTCCTTTCTCCCCCTCCCCAAGAACAGAGTCACTTCCTTCTTCATTGCAACATCAGAAGCTGAACTGGATGCTACAAGCCACAAAGTCCTGCCCAGAATTGAAAGTCACGCCCCAGTAATTACATAAAATAAGCTCTTAGTACAAATGTTTTTTTTTAAAAAAAAAATAATCAATTTACTCTATTTCAGTTTTCCTTTTAATTCCAAAATATTTTGACTGGTCATAAAACAGAAAAGCAATTTTCATTTCTGAGGTTTGCTCCCTCCACCCAGATGTCTCAAAAAAAGTGCTTTAATCTGACCGTAGAACATCAGCACATTCATTTATTTTGCCACTATGCCAATACAGGGATGACATGCCCCCTTCCCCTGATGCAGCCTCTTAAAGGGGGCACTGAACATTTTTGGTGCATGTGATCTTCACTTTTTGGTACACAGAGCAAAGAGGAGAATGGCAATAGTGTGTGAGGCAGAAAAAACAACAGAAACCCTGAGGAATGTAAAATGTGATCATGCAGATGCCCCACTCCAAAGGTGCTCCCAGGCATCAGAGTAATATACAAAATCAGGAAAGACCCTCCAAAACCTTTGGAAGCTTCCTGCCAAACAGCAGCGTGCTCTCCTCTGACCTGCCCTCTCCACTGGGGCAGCACACCCAACACCCCTGCATTACCTACAGCTTCTCCCCTGAGAAGACAGAACAAATGGCTTCTCAGTTATTAAAAAAACCCAATAAATTGTGCTCTACTTGTACCCTGATGCTAAAAAGGGCAAGTAGAGACCCAGCTGGTGCAGGAGATGGCTCCTGGTCACACAGCTCACGTTAACCCACCTCCAGAGGGAATACTACCTGAGGGGCACGGCAGCCTGGGCTGGGTGTGCCACACTCACAAACAGCAACCAAAGCCTTCCCTGCTGCACATGAACACAGCTCCCTGGCCACCAGCTAACCACCAGAGCGCCAAACCCTGGGTTTAATATCCTGTTGTTCTGAAAACCAAAACAAACCAACCGCAGCTCCTCTGAGTTTCTCACCCCGAGCAGGACAGACCCCCAGTGACAGTCATCGGCTTCATTGAGGGGCCTGGGCTCTGCAGCAGTTTTCTTAAATCAGTCCTCAGTTGGGGGAGGTACATCCCCTTCTACTAATAGTAGTAGCAAACACTTGTGCTTCTGCAAGGTTAGCAGTCAGCACTAGGAAGTTCCTTCTGCCAAGAGGAGAGCAGTAACTCTTCACGTACACAACCTTACCCCCTCCTACACAGCTTTCAAGCTGCTGGAACACAAAGATAGCACAGGAGTTTCATCCAGACACCCAGCGTTTGGCTGAACTTTGCAAGAGCTCTGAATTTCTGAACAATGGCCCAAATTAAGTTGTCCTTTTTGTTTAAGGCAACGGGGAAGACACAGATCATAAATAACGAAAGTTCTCTGACTTCCTCTCTACACACCCTTGAGACTCCTGCCCACAGCCCCGCTGACAGCAGCTGCTAACGCTCTTCGGATGGGGAGGCCCTGCCACCAGAAGCCAAACCTTCAACTGGGCTGTTTTCTTCTTTCACATTCACCACAAATTCTCTGGCTGGTTTAGGAAAACCAGGTGGGCTTAGAAACGCTCCGGAAGATTCCTGGTGTGCTGCTCACCCAAACTAGAGATCTGCCTAAAAAAAAACACCCCTAAAGCTAAAGCAAAACACAAACCAACAAACAGAAGCCCTCTTCATTTGTATTAATGAAATGAATAGCCTGCTTGAAGAAAATTAATATTCACTGGAGCTTCCCTTTCTGATTTTAAGTTCTTGGTTATATACTTCAAGTAATTCTTACACTTAAGAACAAGTAGGACTTAAGAAATAACTTTTCACCTTTACACAATTCCAGGTGCCAAGATCTGACAGTTTAAAGCCCTTGTATACCTTAAGCATGGAATACAAACTTTGTATTTGGCAGTACCTGTTTGCTAATGTGTCATCATCGTCTTCTAGTCCATATTCTCAGTGTCTATGAGATGCATTCTGCTCAGGGTTTTGTCCCACTTCAAGGCAAGGCCATTCTTCCCTTTAGGCTGTGAAACACAGGGTTTGTTTGGGTTTTCCCTCTCTCTGGGCTCTAAAACACCCTGCACTTTGCAGCCCAAGACAACACAAATGCTGCTAGACCCAGCTAATGCACCAGAAACAGAAAATGAAACTCGCTCATTTACTCATTAACTTAAACACAAAGGTGGTATGTTTGTTGTATTTATATTTTTAAAAATGAATGATAACTCTCAGCATAATTTAGCAGTCTGCCCTTATGTCTCCATGAAGGTTTCTACCTTCCAGCCCCATCCTTGCTGCCCAGCTGTTCGTTCCTGCCCCCGGAGCACTGGCTTTGCTACACATGGTTACTGAGCAGCTGCATCAGTTCCTTAATCTCACACTCTGGTAGCACAACAGTTCGTGCGACACAACTCAGTGGGAAGGAGGAAAGGCTTGGGTAAGAGGTGGTTTTAATTCAGCAGTAACATCAGCTTAAAATTCATGTTAATTTTCAGGCTCTGATTTAACAGTCCCAGTGGTTTGGTTCCATGCTCCCAACCTCCCCCACCCCCCACCTCCTCAAGCCCTGTGTTTCAACAGGAACCTGAATTTGTATTTTTCATTCAGTCAATACATTTCAAACCTGTCAAGACACAGAAAACATCTTAGATATATAATCTTGAGGAGCTAAGACTCCAAAGGCAAATAAAAGTGTCTGGGCTTAGGCCACAGGTGTCAAGGCTGTATCTTGACTTTCAAGTACAAGAGTGTGGCATTGGTGAATTTTAAGAAAGCTATTAAAGTTTAATAAGATACCATTGCTAATGACAAGATAATTTAGTTTTGGAAAAAAAAGCCTGATAACTAGTCTTGCCTAAATTGGGTTTTCTCCTTTTCCTTGTATAGTTGCTTATTACAGTGCTGGCCAGAAGGGATAAAATTCTGACAGGTATTTTATAAACATACTATCAAATGATTTTTTAAAAACTTCAGTGTCAGCATTCAAACAAAGGTCAAAAGACAACCTGAGCTTGAAGATCAACAAATCTTAAAAGGTTTTCAATATTTGGTTTACACCTCTTAATACAAAGTGCTAACATTTCTGTTGCTTTTTTTTTGTTGTTGCCTTGTGAAAACATGGCAGATTAAAAGTTAGGCAGATACACAGAAAAAATTCAGCTGAATATATAGTCCTCATTTTGGCAAGATGGTGCCAAGGGCTCTGTAGTGGCAGAATATGTCATCGTCACAATGTTAAACTGCCAAAATTCACTTAGGCTACAGCATGACCTGCATGCAAAGCCAGACGTGAAACAGAAACGAAGCACTCAAGGCAGACTCCAGTGTTCATGCAAATGCTGCAGCTCCTCTCCAGACCACCGCACGCTCCAGTCCTGCAGGAGCCTGGATCTACCCATGGTGCTTGAAGATGAAGCCAGGAACAGCTGCCACCATACCTTCAGCCCAACAATCACAGAATCATAGGGGTTGGAAGGGACCTCAAGAGATCATCGGGTCCCATCCCCTGCCAAAGCAGCTCCCAGCTCATATTGCACAGGGCTGTGTCCAGATGGGGCTGGAATCTCTCCAGAGAAGGAGACTCCACACCCCTTGGGCAGCCTGTCCCAGGGCTCCCTCACCCTCACTGGGGAAAAGTTCTTCCCCATGTTGGTGGGGAACTTCCTGTGCTCCAATTTGCAGCCATTGCCCCATGTCCTGTCCCCACAGACACTGAAAAGGGGCTGGCCAATTCCCCCTGCACCCCATGCCTAAGATATTTATAAACATGAATTAGGTCCCCCCTTAATCTTCTTTTCTCCAGGCTGAATAGTCCCAGCTCACTCAGCCTGTCCTCATCACAGGGGAGATGCTCCAGGCCCTTCATCATCTCCATAGCCTTTCTCTGGACTCTCTCCAGGAGATCCCTGTCTTTTTTATACCAGGGAGACCAGAACTGGACCCAACACTCCAGGTGGGGCCTGACCAGGGCAGAGCAGAGGGGGAGGATCACCTCCTTCGACCTGCTGGCCACAGTCCTCTTGATGCCCCCCAGGATCCCATTGGCCCTCTTAGCCACCAGTGCACACTGCTGGCTCATGGCCACCCTGTCATCAACCAGGACCCCCTGGTCCTTCTCCACAGAGCTCCTCTCCAGCAGGTCATCCCCTAAACAATAACCCAGGCTTAACCAGTTCTCCCATTGCGAGGGCTCCCCTTGAACTCTCCTATAGTATTTTCCAAAGATCTTGCAGCGTGAGGCTGCTAACTGCTCTCACAGCCTTGCAAGGCAGGTATTAGTCAACTTTTCTCCTCCTCCCCATTGCCTCCATTTAAATACAGATAAAAACGGAGGCAGAAAGCTGGCAAATGACTTCCCTGTGGATACACAGCTGACGAGTAGCATACAGAATCCAGATCTTCCAGATTCCAGCCCTGTCATCAGAGAAAGGGCCATCATTACGAAGAAAGAAATTAGTCCACTCTTATAAATAACATTTGAATATAAGCCTTCCTAAAATATTTGCAAGGAATGGACCTTGAACACCAGCAGAGCTGCACTGGTAGCCTGGGGCCCTAATCACCAGCTGGAATGTCAGTAGGTTCTTCTAGGTCTTGTCCCCCCTCTGGATGCCTCCAGAGCTTGGACCAGACACAAACTGCACAACCACAATCTCCTGTGACCACCACTGGCTGGTTTGGCCTTAGCATATAAAGAAACAGTAAGACTGCTCAGGAATATATCAATATTATTCTAAAACACTCAAGTAGCCAGAGAAAAGAAAAAAACCCTTAGTCAGAAGCTTTCTGTGCTTTAGAAAGCACTGAACAATCACAGTCAGACTGACAGAAATCTCACTGTCACATACAGCTGGAAACCTGAAATTTGGAGCACTCAGCCAGGTTAGCATTCAGTCAGGAATGCTGCAGACCTTTAGGTTTTGACCTGCTCCTACTGCACAGCACACACTTACCTGCAGTTTCTGCAGCTCTCAAATGCCTGAGTTAGGTATACTTGGTTTATATCGTAAAGAACAAGGTCCTTTTTCTGGATTACAGCTTCCAACACCCACAGCAGGTCTAATGCATGGGCTAACTAAGCCCATTCTGATTTTGTAACAAAAAAGCCTCTTGTGTCTGCCTCTGCAACAGTCTTAACTTCATGTGACGTCACCTACTTTCTGACAAGGCCACCCTAAAGTACAAATTTGAAAATTGCAAAAGCAGAGTTAAACAATGTAAAAATAAGAGTTTCTTTAGTAGGAAAGTCATGTCAGGAGTTACTCACATTCACTCTGCAGGTACCTGCACTACTACCGCCCAGCCACCCAGGGCCATCACCGAGTGCTGAACACAGCACATCCACAGCCAGAGCAGGAGGCTTCAGTCTGTGGGAAGAGCTTGTTACCTTCCATGGGGACCCTCCACAGGGAGAAGACACCATGCAGAAATGCAAACAAGACATTTTGAGAACAACTGCCTGAGCAGAACAAGTTGGAAGAGCTTTTATTTCTATTCCTCACTTTAGGAGCTAAAATCTAGCTACAGGCAGGAGGCACAGAAATCCTCCTATTTTTGGCTGGCTCCTTCCTAAATGACAATAAACCTCAGGACTACGAAGACATCAGCCTCTAACACTTGAGCGTAAGGCTCACATCTCCTCATGCAAAAGCAGGAGCAGAGGCAGAAAGCAGCACATTCTCCAGAGGATGACAAAACTCATTGCATTAGTATGCATTAAAGCACCGCCTGACTGTGGCACAGCGGATGAGACCTGACTCTTAACAGAGACTGTTTCCATCCCAGCTCACATTTAGGTCTCAATTATCTTATCTGCTCTGCCACTCGCATACTTTCCAGATAAGCAGTGTTTTTCCCCTCTTTTGAAAGGAGCTTAAAGTTAAAATGAAACCACAACCAGTGTCAAGATTAAGAATGTTCTCACTTAAAATTCATTTGAGGCTAATTTTTATTTATTTATTTTTAAGAACCCCTATATTCTGCACACAGGTTAAAACTGGGAACTGGAGTTAATTGACATGCTATGCAAGTTTTAATAACTGTGGTAAGGGAGTCTTTTCTTGACTTCAGCTTATTCACATGGCTTAGGTCAACGATCAGTTCATCTGAAGTTGAGAAACTGCCCAAGAGTTGGGGGGGGG